>MU854495.1:0-10455 GCA_033296685.1 Parachaetomium inaequale | reverse complement strand
AGAAGAAAAAAAAAAAAAAGGAGACAAAAAAGCGCTGATCCGGAAGTCGCCGGAGACGCACACATGCACGCGCTCGGAGGACACCCGCCCCGCATACACACACATTGCATACACACATACATACGTACATACATACACACATATACGCACAGCTCGCTAACAGTTGCGGTCCGCAATGATACAACAGGGGCGAGCAGACGGCCAGCACGCTCGAGGCGAACCTGACCAGCCTCGAGAGCAAGCTGGACGAGATCCTCGCGTCGTTTGGTGTCTCGGCCGAGGACCTGGACGCGCTCGACGAGCAGGAGGAGAAGAAGAAGAAGACTCGGAAAGACGGGAAGGATGGGGAGGGGAAAGGGGCTGCTGCTGCTGCTGCGAGTGAGGCAAGTGAGGGCAAGAAAGGGGGTGGTGGTGCGTGAGGCTGGTTGTCACATGCATGCCAATACATTCTCCTATTTTTTGACCGCATGGAGTGAGCAGGCGGCGACAAGTTTAAAACGGCTATAGATAGACATATGTCAGCTTGATTAGACACTATACAATCGCTGACATATATGCCAACATCAGACGACATGCCCGGGCGTAAATGCAGGGGCGTAAACAGTGATAATTCGTCATCATAAAAACCATCAACTACAGCCAAACAAACCAACCAGCCTGTTTGTTGCATGTGTATATCTCCATGCGTCGCTCATCAACCCAACCGACCGGCAAGGAAACAACCAACCAAACCATACACAAGTCAACAACCACTCAACCATTCAACACAACCACCGACAGACAGCAACCCCTAACCCCCTACCAACCCCTACCACCCACATCCCCACAATCCACACCCCCGATCTCCCGTCCTATTCAACTTCTACTCCCCCTCGCCCCCCTCCGCCTCCCAATCCTTCTTAATCAGCAACTCGTCCAGCCCCTCCGTCTTGGAGATGACCAGCCCCTTCTCGTTGGCCAAGTGCAGCAGGCAAATAAAGCAGAAGCTGGTCGAGATGTCGTCCATGACCTGCTTCGGGTAGACGCGCTGCAGGTCGTTCATGACGTTGGTGAACTTGAGCGTTGGATCATCCTCGCCAGTGGGAGTTGAAGAAGTGGTGGGTTTCTCGGGGGAGGTGGGGGTCATGAGGCGGTTGTTGTTGTTGTTGTTGGCGGTGGTGGTGTTGTTTTGTTCCTGGTAAGAATGAAATGTTAGTTTCGCTCGCGGGGGAGGTAACACGGGGAGAGAGTAATGGAACAGGGACTCACATCGAGCCCCTCCAACCCCATGCCCTTCCAAATCTCCTCCTTGAGCCGGCGCACGTCCACCTTCTTCGCCACGCGCGCGTACTGCACGTACTCGGGCCTCACTCTCCGATTCTGCGTCACCAGCATGGTGCCAAAAGCCAGGTCCGCCGGGTTGGTCACCGTCAGGCCGCCAAATGCCCCCGTCATGCCCACGTCGGTCATCATGCCCATACCCCCCGGCCCGCCGGCCTCGGGCGAGAAGTGCTCGCGCGCGTCGGCAAACTCGTCGTCCATGTCGTCGTCGTCGTCGTCCAGCCCGCCGCCGCCCGCAAACGGCAGGCCGTCGTCCTGGAAGAAGTTGGCGTCGTAGTCGCCCTGGGGGAGGCCCTCGTCCGGCGAGGAGGCGTGGTCGGCGGACTGGAGGGGCGCCTTTTGCGAGGCCCAGAAGGCCTCGTCCATCTCGCCTTCGGGGATGTCGTTTTGCTGCCGCTGGGCGTCGATGTTGCCTATCCGGCTGCCGCCGAGGACGCGCCGGCGGCCCATGCGGGCCTTGGGTTTGAGGAACAGGCTGAGCAGCTGCTTGGAGCTGAAGTGCTTGTCGTCCGGGAGCAGATTGCGCGATTTAGACTTCCAGTCCTTCTTGGGCAGGGAGATGGCCGTGTTGGTTGACGCCTGGGTGTAGATGACCTCGGCGACGGCTGGGTCCAGGGGCGCGGCAAAGTCGATCTCAAACGGCTGCTTTTCTTTGCGCTGTCGTGTGGGCTCGGTGGGCTTGTTGACGTCCTTGATCTTTCGTATCCTCCAGTGCTCGGCGCTGCTCCAGTTCTTTTGCAGCGCCTGGTCGAAGTAGCCGAGGATGTCCTCGTGCACCCTATCCGCCTTTTGCGCGTGCGTCATGGAGATGGCAAAGTCGCCGTTCCCAGCGTCCAGCAGGTCAGCCCCGTCACCCTCCCCGTCTGCCCCAGCACCATCGCCCATCCCCAGACCGGCGTCGAAAACGCGCATCATCTGCGGCTCGAGGGCAGCCTCCCGCGCCCATGCCTCTCCTCCCTCGCCAAAGTCCACGTCTGCACCCAAGTCAAAGGTCCCAAGTCCGTCTTCGTCGTCGAATCCGAGCGGGTTCTCCTCGTCGATGAACATGCCCGACTTGTCGCCAATTCCGCCGGGGCCTGGTGTCCTCTCCTTGTCTTGGTCCTGGCGCCAGTCGTCGGGTGCCCTCAGGAAGGGGATATCCAAGGAACCGGTCGGGTCGCCGAGATCGAACGTCTTGAGGGATGGGCACACGTCCATGCTGTCCAGGAGACCCAGATCCGGGAAGAATCTCGCGCCAAGGCCGCCAACGTCAATCTCGATATCTCCCTCCTCCTCTGGTTCTTCCGGCACAGGGGTCTGGTCCCGGTCGGCCATCGAGACATCGTCATCGGCCCCCTCCTCATCAATATCTTCCCCATTGCTCCTTCGGCGGGATTTGGAAGCAGCCTCGGCGGCATCCTCGGCGTCGTCGCTGCTGTCGAATACAATGCGTCCTTGCGAGTCGATCATCAGGTGGTTCAGGAGAAGACCCTTTGCGCCGCCCTCGTCGAAATCCGCGGAGGCCTTCTTGAAGAGCGGGTCGACTGCGAATTCGAGCTCCAGTTTCTTGAGTTGCAGCGACGCAAACGATGGCGCCAGGGTCGCCTCGGACGATCTTTGGGCCTGTTTTCCATGTTTAGCAGCGTCGCAAAGAGGAATACCATACCGCAGCAAACCGTCTAGCGCACCTTCTTCTTGGGCTTCTTCCTAACATTGCCATCCTCGTCGACCTCGTCCTCTTCCTCGTCCTCGTCCTCATCGCCGTCGCGGTTCTTCCGCTTGTTGTCGCGGCTATCGGCCAAGCCGCTCAGCAGCTTCCCCGTCTCGGTGGCGACGCTGTCGACTCGGCTCGTGTAGATCTTGACACAGCCGTCGAGCGTGCAGCTGGCCTTTTGGAAGTTGACGCCGTCGCCCTCCTTGAGCAGCGACATGTCGTGGAAATAGTCGATGAGGGCAAAGTTCCACGAGTTGGCGGCGTTGATCTTGTTGTCGGTCGCCATCTTCATCCACTCCTCAAAGTTGGCCAGGATGGGCACGCGCTTCATCGGGGTGACGGCCTTGCCGCCGACCATGAGCGGCTCGTCGTCGTCGGCCATGATGATGGTGTGGTTGACGCTCCGGCGGCGGCGGGCCGGCGTGCGCGGGCTGGACCCGGGCGGGTCGGCACTCTGGAGGTCGTTGAGCGAGGTGCCCGACTTGCGCGGGGTGCTCGTCGCGGCGGCGCGGAGCTGGTTGATCTGGGCCTCGTGGGCAGCCTTGCGGCCGTGGGATCGCTGCGCCTTCTCCTGGGCGTCGTCGTTGAGGGGTATTCTGCGAGACGGGCGATTAATGGGCGCCGTTCCACGGTTCCAGTGTGTTTGACGGGCTCGCTGCGGGGAAGGAGAATGAAGTGGACACTCGGGGGGCGACTCACTTGACTGGCGATTTGAATGGTGACGCGAGGAGGGAGCCGGAAGCAACTCGGCTCCCGCTCCGGCGCGGGGCCTGGGCAACTCGAGGCATCGTGTCGTGGGGTCGTGGTGTTGATTGCGGCTCGGATGCGCTGTCGTCGTCGAGTTCGGATTTGGCGGGCCCAAACTGTTTGTTTACTTTGGTGGTTGAGCTGGGAACGCCCTGCGATTGGCTGAAGGGCGGCCGAAGACACGTGCTGATAAGACAGCCCCACTGATCAAGGCTCCACTTGGCTTTCTCTTCATTCTTCAAACACAGCGAGCGCACCTGGTTTGCATGCTGCAAGAGACAACCCAACATTAAATCAACCGAGTTTCCATGAGTTCAGCCTGTGCAGCCGATGGTTTAAGCACGATAGATTTTCAAATTCCAAAAAAAATGAAGCTCGTTCTCTATGGCCTCGGGTTGCATTGGCATCATTCTTGGACGATGGCGCCGCCCGGTTTTGCTCATTCATACCCTTCCCATGACGGAGACCTTTTTTGATGAAAGAAGCCCAAGGTGAAGTGTGAGCAGCCCTGAGTGCAACACATGTTGGCGGGCCTTGAGCAGGCAGAGACGGGAGCCACTCACAAAGCTGCGGCGGAGGCATCCGAGCCGGATGGGCGACGGGAAGCTCATACCCAGCCGAGCCAGATATGCACGCAGCTCTGAGCTTGTTGGTATAAGTTGGCGTTGGACCTCGTGATCCTGAACGAGGTACCGGACTTCAATGCTGGGTACTTTTCACGCCAACGATTGACGGTCCTCCCTCTCCCACAAAGAGCGCAAGGAATCGCAGACCAAGTGAGTCGTTGGAAAACAAGCCGTCGAGTCCGGTACTAATATTCCGAATAGCGAACAAGCCCAATATGCCCGTCTTGCTGAGCATTGAGCCCTCGGACTTTGTCATGCCCTTCGGGCCATTGATGATTCTCGTCAAGGTCGACTGAGAGGCTTTCCGCCATCTCGATCCTTAGCTACCTTACATAGTGGTAGAAATGAACTCCCTTCCGCCCCCCCTTGTTTATTCGTGAGCGGCTCGCCCAAGGAGAAGAACAAATAAATACCAAGGATATCTCTTTTTCCTTTCCCCTCTCTTTTATTTTCGTTTTTTCCTCTTTTGATCCCAAAGCAAGGGAAAGAGTTCGCGAGTTCGTTCTGTCTAACTAACAAACAAGAGTTGAACAACAAGGCAAGTTGACGGGAGGCCTCAGCCCGGGCTCACAACCGTTTCACTCATTGGTCACACCCAATCGGCGCTCCCAAAGACGACAGGGGTCTGCCAAGGCCAAGCACAATGACGCCGTTGGATCGGACCTCCACGCGTCCGTGGTCTGTGGCGGGTCAGCATCACCATCACATTACAGCGGGAATGCGAATGCGACAATGCGACAATGCGACGGCGAGTTCTGTGCCTGTCTGAGAGCTGACAAGTACAGTACATCCATCCACCGTGGAATGATCTCATAATAGCTCGTCGCCGCAACAACAATCCACGTTTATTTACAACACAACAAATTCAGCTGCCTCAGATATCTGAGATCGTGTCAACGACCTGGTACTTCGCAAGGTAGTCAAGGCATCTCGCCATGCGCCGCTGACGCCATGTCGCCCTCCCGCCCAACGCGCCGCCGATACGGCGCGCGGCCAGCGGTCGCCGCGACCCTGCTCGTCGCCGTCATCGCCGCCCTCGCGCTGCTCCAGTCGACGCCGGGTATTAGCAGCAACCGCTACCTGCGCCCGCGCGGCCTGCGCGCGAACGACGCCGACTGCCGCGACGTCCACCATGCCGCCGACCAGTGCGCCTTCATCCTGGCCAACTGCGAGGACGACGAGGCCGGCCTGATCCACTACCTGTCCTTCTACTACTGCACCCTGGGCCGCGCCCGCCCCGTGGCCTTCGCCGTGCTCGCGCTGTGGCTCGGCCTGCTCTTCACCACCATCGGCATCGCCGCCAGCGATTTCTTCAGCGTCAACCTCAGCACCATCGCCAGCGTGCTGGGCCTGAGCGAGAGCCTGGCCGGCGTCACCTTCCTGGCCTTTGGCAACGGCTCGCCCGACGTCTTCAGCACGTTTGCCGCCATGGGTTCCAACAGCGGCAGCATGGCCGTCGGCGAGCTGATCGGCGCCGCCGGCTTCATCACGGCCGTCGTCGCCGGCTCCATGGCCCTGGTGCGCGAGTTCAAGGTCAGCAAGCGGACCTTTGTCCGCGACATTGTCTTCTTCATCGTCGCCGTCAGCTTTACCATGGTGTTCCTGGCCGACGGCGAGCTGCACCTGTGGGAGTGCTTCACCATGATCGGCTTCTACGTGTTCTACGTCATCGTTGTCGTGGGGTGGCACTGGTTCACCGCGCGGAGGAGGCGCCAGCGCCTGAGGGACGTGGCCGCGCGCGCCCACCTCTACGGCGCCTCTGGTCACGGGTCCGACGAGCTGGAACCTTACCGGGACGAGCCGGACGAGGACGAGGCAGCCCCGGTTGGCGGCGGCCGCTCGAACAGTGCACCGGAGCCGGGCGACATCAGCATATTGGAGCGGGGGCCTCGCATCGAGGTTGACGGGGTGCCGTCCTCCACCGACGATGACGAGGAGGAGGAGCGGGGAATCCACGTCGCCGCCGAGATGGCGAGCAGCATGCGCGTCAACCGGCCGCGCTGGGGGCGAAGCAACACCACCATCACCCCGATCAGGCCCAGTCTGCTGGGCGTGCTCGAGTTCAGGTCCGTCCTGTCCTCGTTGCAGAAGGAGCGGAATATGCACCTCGGCCCGCTCCATGGGAGGTCGCATTCGATCCAGCAGCCAGCCACGGCCGGTCTCGAGGATCCCAGGGGCCGTCCCCGTAATAAGACGATGCCAGCCCATGTTCCCGCCGGGCCGAGAGAGCGCGCCCTCTCGTACGGAAACGAGCCGCTGCACCTCGAAAACGCGGGTCTTGCCCGCCCCGATTCCTCCTCAATGCCGCAGACGCGGACAAGCTCAGCTGCCCGGACCATTGACGGAAGGCTCGCGCCGCCGCTTGGCGCTGCCATGCCAGTCGACCGTGACTCTCAGTCGCCGAAGCAAACCCAGCAATTGTTGCAGATCCGGATCCCCTCCCCCAGTGGCCGTTCCAGCGGCAGCGGGCACTCGTCACCCTCCATCTCCCCTTTTCCAGGCCTGTCGGAATCTCCTGCCGTGCTCACTCCGTTCCAGGACCACCGCGCATTTTCATTTCCGCCCCCGCTGGATGCAAGGCGTCAGTCTTTCCCAGCCTTTGACGACCAGGAAGAAGAGCCAAAGCCAGTCAGGTGGTGGCCTTACAGCGTGTTGCCGGCGCCACATGTCCTGCTAGCCACCATCTTCCCAACCCTTCAAGGCTGGAGGGAGAAGACCTTGTGGGATAAGGTCGTCAGCCTGATCTCGGTACCGAGCATCTTCTTCCTGGTCGCAACATTGCCCGTGGTGGAAACCGAGAACGAAGACGACGACTCCGAGGCCGACATTGCCGACCCGCCAGAAGCCGACCACCCCGGCAACACGGCCCCAGCCGTCGTCGTCGAAGACGGCAGCGAAATCCAGCCCGAGACCGAGTGGCAGGCCTACCGACGACGCACCCGCTCCGTCACGTCCCGCTCCCCACTCAGCCTCTCCCCTTCCTCCCTCTCCCTCCACACACCCCGACACCCCGACCAACAACCCCCCTCCCTCACCCTCCCCGTCCCGCAGCAACAGCAGCAGCAGCAGCAGCAGCAGCCCCCCAAACTCCCACCCCAGCCGGCCTCCGACCACCCTACAACAACCACCACCTCCAACCAGCCCCCCACCACCGCCGGCAGCTGGAACCGCTGGCTCGTCGCCGTGCAGCTCTTCACAGGCCCCCTCTTCGTCGTCTCGGTCCTCTGGGCCAACACCGCCGACGACATGCCCTCCCCGCGCCGCACCCTCCTGCACATGGTGCTCTACTCCCTCCTCGTCTCCCTCTGCCTGCTCGCCGCGCTCTTGGCCACCACCACGCCCTCCCAGAAACCCAAATACCATTTCCTGCTCTGTTTCCTGGGTTTCATAATAAGTGTTGCATGGATCTCCACCATCGCAGGCGAGGTCGTCGGCGTGCTGAAAGCGTTTGGCGTGATCCTGGATATTTCCGAGGCGATTTTGGGGTTGACCGTCTTCGCGGTGGGGAATTCCCTGGGTGATCTCGTCGCCGACGTCACGGTCGCGAGGCTGGGGTATCCCGTCATGGCGCTCGCCGCGTGTTTCGGCGGGCCGATGCTGAATATCCTCCTGGGGGTGGGGATTGGCGGCGCGTGGATGGGGATTAGCAAGGCCAAGAAGAGGCAGCGGCAGAATCCGGGGAGTGAGTTGCGGTATCGGCCGTATCGGATTCGGGTGGGGGGCACGTTGACGGTGTCGGCTGTCACGGTGCTGGTTACGCTGGTGGTGCTGTTGGTGGTGGTGCCGGGGAATGGGTGGGTTATGAGTCGGCGGATTGGGTGGGGGTTGATTGGGATTTGGACGGTTGGGACTGTGGTGAATCTGGTGGTGGAGATGACGGGGACGTTTGCCGAGGTGGCGGGTGGGGGGTGAATGAGGAGGAGACGGGGAGGTTTGATGAAGGTTGCAAGTCTCGGTTTCTCGGGTCAGTTCGGTTCGGCGCGTGCTGGTTTTGACGTGCTTGCATGACGTGCTGCGTCGGGCCCTGCACATGGTGCAGGAGAGCAGTTGGAGATCGAGTGCAACTTATCACACGTGGTGTGTGGGAAGGCGGGCCAGGGCAGCAACAAAGGGTTCCAAAAACACCTCTCTAGAAAGGTGCTTCTACACCCTCCAGGCCTCGCCCGGAGCTACCTGGATCAAGTCTCCCGAGACGCCGACCCTCACAACTCGGCCATCACATTCCGTCATGGAAAACCGCCAACAGCTCACTGTGGCCTCCCTCTGTGACGGCTTCGACGTTCCGTCGGCATGATAGCATGCCCTCCCCATCACATCTCGGACACGGTTCTACGGAGCTGACATGGGGAATTTCCATTCACACAGCATTCACTCGCCATGAGGGCGGGCTGGGAAAAAGTGGCGGACATGGACGTGGTGATGATGGGTGGTTCTATCTCCGACGAGAAGAGATGCTAGCAGGGGTGAGGCGATGAAACGTGGACAATGGGGGGTATACAGGTATACATCAAGGTCAAAGTCTCAGGTGAGGTGCTTGGCAGTACATATTTGTACTTCTATTCTATCAACGATGGAAGGGTGGGATATTTGCTGAGTGCCCGAGACAGGAGTTGGCAGCTTGGCTATTGTGGGATAGGGGAAGTCGCTTTGTTTTTTTTTGTTTTTGGAGCCGGTTGATACCATGTGATACTCGGGCATGTTCTAGCTGATATTCGGCCATTGCTACCATCAAGGCGCATGATGAGCAACTGATGAGTCTGGACTGCCGTCTTGTCCCCTTGTTGGTTCATGTGGTTGCCCCTGAACCCCTGACGGTTCCCCGCTTGGCGGTCAGGAGTGGGGCCTGCTTGGGTGCCAATGGAGGAGGGGTCACGAGGGGCAGGCCGTTGCCCTCTCAGCTTCCCCAGACGACAACGTGGGTTAGGGGTCTGATGAGGGGAGAGCAGCTTCACCGAAACTTTGAAGTGCTTGTGGTCGTCTCTGCCCAACTACCTTGATTATCTTTTAAACTTCCCCAGAACTTGCCTTTCCACTTCCATTCCCCAACCCACAGCCGATTTCTTTCCACATACTACTACTACCACCACCACCACAATGGCCTCCTACCCGCCCCTCGCCGAGCGCGAGATCAAGAACACGGTCGTGCTGTTCGACGTCGACGGCACCCTGACGCCCGCCCGCCTGGTTCGTCTTCCCTCCCCCTCACCCATCCGCAACCCAATCCAAGCTCCCCCAGTCTAACCTTCACGCAAAACAGTCGGCCTCCCCCGAGATGCTGACGCTCCTCGCGCGCCTCCGCCAAAAAGTCGCCATCGGCTTCGTGGGCGGCTCCGACCTGGTCAAGCAGCAAGAGCAGCTCGGCACGCCCTCGATCAACGTGACCTCGCTCTTCGATTTCTGCTTCGCCGAGAACGGCCTGACGGCGTACCGGCTGGGCGAGCAGCTGCCCTCCAACAGCTTCATCAAGTGGATCGGCGAGGACCAGTACAAGGAGCTGGTGCGCTTCGTGCTGCACTACATTGCCGACCTCGAGATCCCCGTCAAGCGCGGCACCTTCATCGAGTTCCGCAACGGCATGATCAATGTGTCGCCCATTGGGCGTAACGCCAGCACGCAGGAGCGCAACGACTACGAAAAGTACGACAAGGAGCACGGCGTGCGCAAGGCGTTTGTCGAGAAGCTCAGGGAGCGGTTCGGGCATCTGGGGCTGACGTGCGTTTTCTACACTACTCTTCCCCCTAACCTCTCTTTAATTCCTCACCATACTGACCGCGATGGTGTTTTGCATGTTAGGTTCTCCATCGGCGGCCAAATCTCCTTCGACGTGTTCCCCACGGGCTGGGACAAGACGTACTGCCTGCAGCACCTCGAGAACGAGGCCAAGCGGCCCGGCGGCGTGCACTACACGACGGTGCACTTCTTTGGCGACAAGACGTTCGAGGGCGGCAACGACTACGAGATCTACGCCGACAGCCGCACCATCGGGCACTCGGTCACGGGCCCGCAGGACACCATCGACGAGCTCAAGACGCTGTTCGACCTGTAGGGAGGGTGGGGGGGGGGGGGGGG
>MU854494.1:4907-65996 GCA_033296685.1 Parachaetomium inaequale | reverse complement strand
AGGTCCGTACCCCCTACTATAGGTGTAGGGAAGGGAGGGAAATAGTAGAGCACTTAGTAGTGTAGTGCCCCGACCTATTACTATAGAGGCCGTGGGAGCAGCGGGAAATACGGTTATACAGTGACCTATAAACTATATTACGAGGCGTAGGGGCCCGGAGCAGAAGGCTTGTTCGGAGGGTCCTTAGCTAGCTAATAGACTCTAGCCGGCTACTGGAGTATAGCTTAGCCCGACGGCTAGAGCTAGAAATAGTAGGGGAGGGCTAAAGGGTCCGGAGGCTGGTTGAGGGCCTCTTTTCTTTTATAGTAGGCTAGATTCGTATATAGAGGCTACAGAGAGTAGTAAAGGTTTTCATCTAGTCTATATAGTACGGTTTCCTTTATATTTAGTAGTAGAAGGACCGGTGTGCCTATAGGTATATCAGTATAGGAAATAATAATAATAATAATAATAATAATATTAAACTAGCTTCTTAGCTAGTCTACTTATAGTATACCTTATAAAATATTATATAGTTATAATAAAGAGATTATATAATAGTTATTATCTAGGTATATATATATATAATAATAATATCTCTTATACCGATATACTCTAAGGTATACTAGTCCTTTAGCTACTAAGTTCTATCTTCTTATAAAGGAAACTATACCCGAGGGCTAGATAAAAACCTCTATCCTTTAACTAATCCTTCTAAATCCTTTATCCTATAGGTACTAAGGCTTTACTAGCTATCGCTAAGCCTACTAGAGCCCCGCTTTCATATATAATTAGCTATCCTCAGAAGTCATCTGATCCACTCTCCCTAGTTCCTAATCCAATAGTTCCTTCTATACGTCCTGGTTCAGCATTATCGCTATAGAGCTCACCCTCCTATAGACTTCTGTTTTTATTAGGCTGCCAGTACAACCCTAGGTCTTTCTCAGCGCTCGGCCCTAGCTCCTAGCACTCGGGTTTTTCCACTCCGAGTTATATAGTTTTTTCCGGTTCGTTGTTCGGCTAGGGAGGACCTACTCCTCTGACCTCCGAGACGACGGTTATACCTCGGGATTCCTTCGCCGGTAGCCAGCCGGGCTCTCTGAACGACGTCTAGTTTTTAGGAGAGTAAGGGGAGCTGGGTTCAAACCGACGACCTCTATAGCTATGTAGAAGACTTGTTATATATAGCTCGTTCTAACTATGCTATCCCCCTTATATATATATATATATTACTATAGCTTACTCTATTAGCCTTAAGCTATTCGCTAGTATAAGCTCTATAGTCGATACTAAGATAGCTAGTAGTTATTTAGCTTTAATTATCTCTAGGAATACCTATTATATCTTATTCGAAGAATAGCTATTTAGAAATATAGTTCTAAAGCAGGTTACAATAGGAGGTATACTACTTACTTTCATAGTATAGTTCACCTAGGACAAAGCTCTATATTCTTAGCTAGGAGATATCACCCGGCGAAACAGAATAAAGGAGGAAGGGCTGCCTTGGCTCGCGATCGCCGAGCACTTCCCAGGACGTACCCCTGGGGCCATTGAGGTGAGGTATCACGCCAGGCTCAAGACTGCTAACACCTCTCGACGTAGGGCCCAGCAACCGCACAATGCCGGCGAGGAAGAGTAGGGCGTCGAGGAGATGTGTGACGCTAGAAAGCTGGTCAAGCTGCCTGGTCGGAACCAGCCCAGGGCCGACATCCGACAGCTTGTGTACAGCTGGCTGTCCAACGAACGGAACGGCGGATGGATCATGATCCTCGACAGCGCCGACGACCGCGACGTGTTCTACAGCCCTATCAGCAGCGACGTTCCCAACGGGCGGCCATTTGCGGCATTCCTACCCCAGAGCCGAAACGGATTGATTGTCATCACAACACGCAACAAGGACCTGGCTTTCAGGCTGACTGGACGCTACCAAAACATCATCGAGGTCGGACCGATGGCGCAGACGGACGCCCTCACGCTCCTAGAGAAGAAGCTGGGACCGCTCCCGGATGCCGATGTGGCGGCCGATCTCATACGCGCGCTCGATTTCGTTCCGCTCGCCATCAGCCAAGCAGCCGCGTCCGGAACGCGCGAGATCGTCCTGTCCGTGCAGACCATATGGAACGAAGCGCGAAAGGCATCAAGGCCGTTTCCGATAGGATTATCCTCAATGATATTTGACTGCAATTGGTCTGCCATTGCGGATGGCATGCT
Source organism: Parachaetomium inaequale (assembly GCA_033296685.1). Lineage (NCBI taxonomy): Eukaryota > Fungi > Ascomycota > Sordariomycetes > Sordariales > Chaetomiaceae > Parachaetomium > Parachaetomium inaequale. The sequence goes on along the minus strand of MU854494.1, from coordinate 63,806 downwards.
CTCGAATGAGGTGGAAAAGAAAAGGAGGAGTATCTGCCGTTTGCGGCGCTGGCGAATACGGTGCCGTTGTTGTTTTGGATGGTGTGGTTTGTTTTTTCGTCCGCGAAGGCGGGGGGGTTGGTGGAGAGGTTGAGGAGGGAGGTGCAGGAGGGGTTGGTCTTGGGGAGGGGCGCGGATGAGACGGTAGAAGGCGGGGAGGGGGAGGTGGTCAGGCTCGGGGTGGCGGTCGCGAGGGTGGAGGAGAGGTGTCCGCTGTTGATGGCGTGTTATCGGGAGGCGCAGCGGTTCACGGTGCACCAGGTCAGCACGCGGGTGGCCATGAAGGATACGGTGCTGAGCGGGAAGGAGGGCAAGGAGTATCTGCTCAAGGAGGGCGCGGTGGTCCAGTTGGTGATTGGCGTGGGACATGCGATGCGGGAATACTGGGGCGAGGACGTGGGCGAGTTCCGGCCCGAGAGATTCCTGGGCTTGAACGAGGGAAGAAAGGGGGAGGGTGCTGACGGCCCGGGCAGCGCCAGGGCCATGCGGGCCGCCTTTCAGCCGTTTGGCGGTGGCCTGCACCTCTGCCCCGGGCGGCAGTTTGCCTTTGCCGAGCTGATGGCCGTCATGGGCACGTTGCTGCTGGGCTTTGAGGTCGAGCCTCTCGAGGGCGCCGATTGGAACCTGCCCGGGTTCGCAACCCGGTCTCTGGTCGACGCCGTGACCAAGCCTGCCAACAATGGCGAGGGATTCGGAGTGAAGGTTACGAGACGGCCCGGGTGGGAAGGTGTCAGATGGTCGTACGAGCTGTAGGCATGATAGATCGGGAGACACTGGTGGTCATGGTGAGATTTGCTTGACGCGTCTGTCCCATGTCAATGCCGGGGAACGGCGTTATTAGATGTATACAGGTAGAACCTGGATTGAGTAGCCGAGGTGCACATGGAGAATACGTGATTATTGCTAGTAGGTAGACATTCAATAACAACTCCCCTGCGTGCCTACGACGAGAGTTGTCCTCCCACCGTCCCAGCCTATGACCCACTCCCCTTTCCCAACTAATATCAAGGGTTTTCAGCAGCTTTCCTCTCCTCCCGGGCGACCTCTAACACAATGTCATCTGGACGACCGCCAGAACCAGCAGCCCTCCCCCTTTCGTCCCTGCGGGGGGGGCGGTGGCTGTAATAGCAGCACATCCCAAAGCATGATGCCGCTATAACGATAACAATGATGGGCAGACCGATCATCAGGAAAGGGAGCCCATCAAAATTCGGGTGTTCTTCGCCCCTCGAGCACATGTCTGCCATTGAATCCACTTTGGCACCAGGCACCCAGGAAAATATCGCCACTCCGGTGGTGCACCCGAGCTGCGGCGGAGCTGGGCTCAGGGAGGGGATGTCCGAGGATGCCCACGAGATGTGCCATGCGTTGTGCAGGTGTATGCTGTCGTGACGCGATGTGGTGGTGGTGGTGGTGCCTGTCGGCCAGACGGTTTGGAAGCACGCACTGGATGAGAGGCCTTCGAGATGGAACCAGAGTGCTGTTGGTGTAAACCCGCTAATCACGGCAATTGCAGACGATCGTTAGCCATCACGGACTTTGACCAAGCTCGGCTGGCCGGCTGCGGGGCTAGCCGAGAAGCGTAGGAGAATTAAGAGGGCAATACCTCGCGCAGCAGTAGGCCGTCGTGATATTCTTGGTGTGCGTGGTTGTGGCATCTTCAATGGCGGCAACAGTAGTAGCGCCCAGACGATGTGCTGTCCAGCCGTTCGGGCAGACAGCCGGGCTGAACTCAAAACCCACGCCCGCGTTCCACCCGGAAGGCTGGCAGGTTGGATGAAGCCCGTCGCGGGCCAGATTCGAAGCGAAGACAGTCAAAAGGCTGGAGGTGTAGAATGCAAAGCTAGTCGTGATGTACCGATCCGCGCAATCTGGCGGTGGAACAAAGGGCGTCGTGAGCGCCTGGAGCACAGCTGTTGTCGAAGGCGTTATTGTTGCCACGGTCTCTGACACGGTCTCTGACATGGTCGCTGTCATGGTCGCTGTCATGGTCGCGAAGACAAGGATTGTCCCCGGGGAGCGGAGGCGGAGAAGAGACCTTGAAAGTCTAGACGCAGGACGAGAAGGTCAACGTGTCCACGGTACAGTCCCCTCGGGATTAATTCCATATTTTGGCGTTGAGGCAAGGTCGTCGAATTAATGAGTACGAAAAACGGCCGCCTGGTGACTGCGAGCTAACTCCGTACGAGTTAGGTGCGGTGCATTGTGTTGGTTAGCATTCTCCTCAACGTTGCATTGGGCTAACAAGCCGTGAGGCGCAGCCAAACCCGTCCAGCCACTCGCATTGGTCCATAACTATCTGATCCTGGTGGCCCTTCCACGTACCTGCTCGTTTATGCATGAGGGGCTAGCGACCTCTGTCTGGCGATAATTACTGCCTGATAAAACACAAGTTCCCCGCCTCGAGGCTCGTCTGCAAGGAAAGCTTCTCAAGTCTGGTCTCAACCTGACTGACCAACCTAAACTCAGTCCGTTCAATCCCCTTCATCATTTTCCGGCACCTATGGAGCCTCCGATCGAGAGTCCGCGGATGCCCTCCGAGGAGCTCAAAAAGATCAAGTTGCGGATCACTATCGTTACGGCCGCGATCAACGCGGTTGAGGTCGACGACGACGGGGCCAAGGCCAAGAAGATACTCCCCCTGTGGTCCGAGCTGAAGGCTCTAAGACGGCAAGCTGCGAAACTCGAGGCGGGCGATACCAACCAAACAACAGACCCGGGACCTAGCTCGGTAGCCCGGTAAGTACGGAGGAGTGTCGGGAGCTCCTGGTGGTAGGTTGGGCAGAAAAAGGGGGGGCGGGGGGGCGGAACAGATCAGCCAAGAAAACAAAACACATGCAGGCGCATTGGAGACGCGACAACATGAAGCGACGAGACCATCCACGAACGAGACGCTATTCACGTGAAGAGCTGAAATCTGCCCGCCAGGAAGGCAAAGGCAACGAAACAACGTGACAAGTAATGTATCTTGACAAAAGTCGAGAGCCCTGCTTTGGCATCAGGCTCGCGCGCTCCAGATTCTCATTGCGAGCTCTGGGTGTCGTTTCACAAACCCGTTCGCCCATCGGGGTCCGACGCGTGACGCGTCGTGTGTCGTACGAAGACGATCGGCCATGTCTCGAATATCGGAGAGCCGGGGCTGAAATCCTCGCGCATCAAGGTCGAGTATCTTCTCAAGGGCATCCGTGTGTCGACCTTGATCTTTCTAAGTAAACGCGAGATTGGCCATGCTCGTCAGTGTGTCAGGGTGCTCGGCCCCGAGCATGGTCTTGAAAGTCCCTATCACATGCACGAGCAGCTTCTCAGCCTCCTCCACCGGCCCTGATTCCTGTATGTCGACGCCAGGCTCGCTATGCTCGTCGGCGTGTCAGGGTGCTTGGCTCCAAGCTTGCTCTTGCGAGTTTCCATCACCTGCACCTCCAGCTTCTCGGCCTCCTCCCACCGGCCCTGGTTCGATAATGTCGACGCTAGGTTAGCCATACTCGTCAGCGTAGAAGGGTGGTCGGCCCCGAGCTTGGTCTTGCTTGTCTCCGTCACCTACACAAACAGCTTCTCGGCCTCCTCCCACCGGCCCTGGTCTAGGTATATCAACGCTAGGTTGTTCATGCTCGTCAGCGTATCTAGGTGGTCCGCTCCGAGCTTAGTCTTGAGTATCTCCATCACCTATATAAACAGCTTCTCGGCCTCCTCCCACCAGCCCTGCTTGTCGTATGTCGATACCAGGTTGTTTATAGTCGCCAAGGTATCGGGATGCTCGGCCCCGAGCTTGGTCTTACTCGTTTCCATCACCTACACCTGCAGCTTCTCGGCCTCCTCCCACTGCCCTCGGTCCAACAAGACTCTAGAAAGTATTGATATACTTTCTAAAGTCATAGCACTCTCCTTTCCTAACTTCTTCTCGCGAACTTTCTTCGCTCTGCCCAACATCTACTGTACAACCTCATATCTCCCTTAAGACTATATATACCATCCCCTGTTATATATAAGCGTCGCCCATGTTTCGACCGTCTCTTTACTAGGCCGGTAACTAAGGACCAGTTGGATATGTGCGAAGCGACTTCGACACGTCACCCAGTTCTCGTACTCCCCTGTTGGAAATAACGCTGCCACTCGCTCGATACACTGCTGCTTGAACGTCTCTAGCTACCCAATCGTCTCCAGCCTCCTCCTCGTTGATAGCTGTACGAGCCCGTATATCTCAAACTAGCCCCCTGTCTCGTCTGTGGCGATAAGATAGAAGTTCCTTAGCATTGCTATATCGTCTTCGAATCCGCCGTCTACATCGTCGTCTACGCCATCATTTTTGTCGCTGTCTGTGGCACTGCTGCTATCGTCGGAATCGCCCTCTCCGGCTTCTTCTAGACCTCTTGCTTGTATCTCGTCCTTGGCGGCTTGGGAAGGCTTCACAACCCATGCAGGAATGCCTTGTCGATCGAAGAAGCTCATAAGCGACAGGAGATCCGCCGCGGAGCGCCGTTCGGACTGGATATAGTCGAAGGATATTTGCCATGTCGTGAGAATCGCGTTCGACGCGCCTCCATCCCGCCGTAGGTCCCCAGCGTCATGCTCTAGAAGCTTGCTCCTTTTGCGCTCACTCTCCCGGAACTCGCCCAGGTACTTTCCGGGCGAGCTCCGTGGCGCCCCTGCCTGTATGTACGCGCTTGGTCAACTTGACCAAGAAGGTGTGACAGCCCAGCTTTGCTGAGTACATGTCCCCTGTAATCGATGTGTAGCACTCCGGAAACTCATTTACGCCTCTTTAAAAGCGGCGCAAACGCCAACGGGAAGCGGGAGGAGCGATTTGATCGGGATTACGCCGCAGGGAAGAAACGACAGACGGGGGAACATTCATCGGTGAAGGTGGAGGGGGGTCGAGGAGACTGGGGGCAGGGGATTGAGATGATGAATGAAGAGAGAAGGGAAGAAGTGGGGAAAAGGGGTGAGGGAGAAAGCAAGGGAGGAGCTAGGATGGGAGCGGGGAGGGCGTGAGAGATGAGGAGAGGGCGAGGGCGGCGTGAGGGGAGGGCAGGATGGGGGAAGAGAGGGAGAGAGAGCAGGGAGGAAGAGGGGAGTGAGGGCGCAGGAGAGGGAGTAGGAGTGGGAGGGGGAGGAGGAGGAATAAAGAGAGGCTAAGAGCTACTCGTTGAGCGTGTTCGTGTAATCTTTACTAATATCCTTCAGATTTAATATGATCAGCTCAAGCTCTTTTGTCACCCTCTGCGCAGTAGCCGAAGTCAGGGGTTTAAGGATGTTGTGCTTCCTCAACGCCTCCCGCTTCTGCTGGCCCCAGCGGAGTCGGGCCAAGTGCCTCTCCTCAGAACTCAGCAAATGGTGACATCCTCGTTGTCGGCCGTACTAGGCTCTGCTAGCTCCTTCGTCAGTTCGTTGCGTTTCCTCTCTACAAACTAGCTGCCTGTATGCCGCATTCCGCGCCAAGACACCCTGCTCGACGAGGCGGGGAAGCCGGAGCTGACCGAGGAGGAGCTGGCTGATGGGCTGAGCCACGAGTGGGTGGCTGTGGGAAATGCCCTGGAGATCATGTCCAGTGTTCGGCTTGCAACGCTTTGTTGTGCGTTTCCTGTCGAGCCCACGCCTCGAGTTCGGTGTTCAGAATCTTGATTTACATGCCGTTAACAAGGGTGACGAGCCCAAGCCGGTCGATGCTGGACTGCCCTTGCCGCCGCCCAACAGCCAACTCGAAGCGGACCACCATCCTACCAATGAGATGTGTCCTGCCACGCCGCCGCAAGTGGTGGAAAGCTGGGCACGCACACCTACACTGCCGGACGACGAGAGCACCAGTGAGCTCGAACCAGCGGGTGCCGAGCCACGCCTTCAGCCCCAGAGCCCAAGCGGCGCCGCCTCCGGTCGTGGGGTTGACCCACAACAGAGGTCCGGCAGCTGCCACCTCTCTCAGCATCGTTGTCATCGTGACGATAGCGATCGCAGGGCCGCAGAATCTGACCGGCCGAAGCCTGCCGCGGACCCGCACCGTCGGTCCCAGAGTCCACACAGTGCCGCCTCCAGCCCCGGGGTTGAAACGCAGCAGCGGTCCGATAGCTGCTACCTTTCTCAGCACCCTGATTACTCGACATCACCGTGCAGTCGCCCAGCGACGCGCGCCACCATTTCCCGCACATCGATGTCGGCTGCGACAGCCAAGCGACAGCCGACGCGATAGATGACCTGCGTCACGGCTGGCGCAAGGGGATGCGCGTTTCGTGGCCGCCCGAAGGTGCTTTCAACCGACTGTTTATGGACATTGCGCTGAGCCCTGAGTTCTGGCGCACGCTGCCTCAGGTCACGGCGGTAACAGGTCTATGCCTGCGCCGACAAACGACCCGTCGGTGGAACACTGGCGCAGTCCGAGAGCTCGTCAAGCACCTCAGCGGCTTGCAGGAGCTCCATTATGAGCCCTGGAGGGAGTGGGACATAAGGAGAAGGACAGTGACCGACACGAGTACGTTGATCCCCCCATCACCACGAGTACTACCTTACCCATCCCCGGTGCTCAGTTGAGCTGATCAATCGCGGCTCTCAATTTTTAGACACTCGAGCACTGCTCGAGTCACTCCGCCACACCGCCCGCGAACTCACCAGAGTGGTCTTGTTCGAAGACTTCTCAGAAGCTTACACCCACAGTTTTGTAGTCTTCTCGCCATACGGAATCCCCCAGTCGCGGTCGGCGGAGCAAGTGCGGACACCAAGCCGCGACCTCACCATGGAGCTCGCCATGACAGGCGCCAGGCTCCGGCGTCTTGAGCACCTCTCGGCCGCCTTCCTCGTGGACGCGAAGGACTTCTTCCCGGTAGTGCAGAGGGCAGGCACAGGCAGCTGGAACAAGCTCACGTCCCTCACCCTCACCTCGCTGCTCCTGGCTCCAGCTAGGCACAGCGGCCCAACAATCAACAACCTGCTCGAGCAAGCGGCACTCGCGGCCGCGCGCTTGCCGGCGCTGAACTCGATGGAGGTTTGGAACGGTCGGAAAGCGCTGGCCTGCGTCTTTCGATACCAGGCGCCGCCGTTATTATCGCTTCCTACTTCTTCTTCTGTCGACCAACACCTGCAGGCTGCTAGCGCACGTCTCACCTGGCGAGCGACATGGTTCCTCGCCATTGAGCCCCGGGTCGTGGAGGCGTGGAGGACGGTGGCATGCAAGCGCCGGCCGTCATGCGACCTGCAGGTTGTCCACGACATTTTGGGTGCCGCCATTCGTGTCTCTATTACGTCGCATGGAGACGCGATCCGCCATTTGGACTTTTCCCACGACGTGCTGCGGCCTGTTTCCTTGTCGCAGATTCAGAGGGAAAATTTGTGTTGAGGGTTCACATGCGGGGACTCCAGCGTGCCTGGTCAAGTAGAGGGACGGGTTCCAGCGCGCCTGGTCAGGTAGAGAGAGAGACTCCGGCGTGCCTGTCAGGTAGAGGGACGGGATTTCAGCGCGCCTGGTCAGGTAGAGAGAGGGACAGGCAACGCCTTACTCCGGCCGGCGAGCCGGTGCCTGCAGCTTCCCTTCGTACCATTGCGATGTCCAGCGGGCCGAGGAAAGGGCAACGTAGATAGCTGGAATATATCTTGCTCTTTGGTTCCCGTGTGCCTGGCTTTCTCCTCTTGTTCTCCGGCCGCACCAGTATCAACAGCAGCAGTAGCACTAGCAGCATTAGCAGCAACAGCAGCGGTGGCAACATGCCGCGGCATCGGCAGAGGTAAGTGCCCTTGCCCATGTGCATACATCAACATGCGACTGTTTCCTTGGGGGAAATGGCGCTTCATGGAATGAAAAACCTGCTGACCGTTGACAACTACAGGGCTCCAGTTCGCGCCTCCCTCCGCCTTCGCGAGCGCGCGCTGCAGGAGCGCCTCGCCGTTGCCCAGACCCACACCCTCCAGGCCTCCGCCTTCGCGCAGGCCGGCGGCGGCGTTGGGCTGCCGATCTGGGCCTGGCGCGTCTGCCTGCGCCGGGAGATCGGTTTGCAGGCGGCGAGGTCGTGATCCGAGCGGCGATGGCCGCGATCCAGGAGGAGGGGAACCGGATTAGGAGCGTTCAAGTTCAGAGTTAGGTTTAACTTGTAGAGGATGTCATAGCAGTGAAATATGAAGAGACTGGTAGCTATCCGCCAGGCCGTCGGCCACCTGAGAGCCCAATCCCTTGATAGATGCTTGCCTATACGCATCCTATACAGGACCTCCCATCTCATAGTGGACTATCCATACTGCTTATACCTATGACTAGCGTATTAAAGGAAGCACGAGCTTGACTATATTCTAGATTGTATTTATATATTGACAGCTGTTTTAAACTTGGTTGTTTATTATACTATCTATTATATATAACTCTTAATAGTCTGCTCGAAGCACAGGTCTAGTTAAACAACGATATTTCTCTCTTTCTACCTCCCCTTTCTTTCTTTTCTATATTCCCTTTTCCTTTCTATTTTCTTCTTTCCTCTTTATTCTCTCTTTCTTTTCTATTTTCTCTTTCGTATTTTTTTTTCCTCCCCTCTTTTTCTTTTCTCTTCCTTTCCTATTTTCCCTTTGCTATTTTCTTTTGCTTCCCTCTTTTAATATCCTTTCCTTTTTCTTTTCCCTTTTCTTCTCTATTTTATTTCTATTTCTTCATTTTTCTTATTTTTCATTTCTCTAACGTATCTTATAAGCGAGCGAGACATATAAGCGAGCGAGACACTGGTAAGGGCTGCACTAACATTCAGTTGTCACACTAATACCTAATTCCCGGTTTAATCCCGGCTGTTAGTGCTATAGCTGAATGTCAGTGCAGCCCTTACCAGTGTCTCGCTCGCTTATATGTCTCGCTCGCTTATAAGATACGTTAACTAGTTTCTTAAAATCAGGGATGAATATCGCCTTCTGCCGAAGTTTTGCCGACGCGCGGCTCAAACAAGGCAAACAAGGCAGCTCACTGCCAAGCCCCGGCCCAGGCCAGGCCAGCTCCAACCCTCAAACGCCGCCGAAGTTGGTTGGTTGCACCCGACACCTTCCACCATCAGCACCTCCACCACCACCACCAACGACACCATCATCACTACCGCCATCGCCGTGGTCATCGCCCACCCCCAACCGTTGCGATGGCTCCGGCACGTGACACGCCGTTCCGCTCGGCGGATATGAGCATGGTTCAGCTCTACATTTCCAACGAAATCGGCCGCGAAGTTGTCAACGCCCTGGGCGAGCTCGGCCTGGTCCAGTTCCGGGATCTCAACGGCGAGCTGAGCGCCTTCCAGCGCGCATTCACCCAGGACATTCGCCGCCTCGACAATGTCGAGCGCCAGCTGCGTACGTCGAAAACGCCAACCCACCCCCTGCCACCCTCTCCCGCTAACCAGCAGCGCAGGCTACTTCCACGCCCAGATGGAAAAGGCCGGCATCGCCCTCCGCTTGCTCGACCTCGATGTCGACACCCTCGCCCCGCCGACCACCACCGAGATCGACGAGCTCGCCGAGCGCAGCCAGAGCCTGGAGCAGCGTGTCTCCTCGCTCAACGAGAGCTACGAAACACTAAAAAAGCGCGAGGTCGAACTGACCGAGTGGCGATGGGTGCTGCGCGAGGCCGGCGGCTTCTTCGACCGCGCCCACGGCAACGTCGACGAGATACGCGCCTCGGCCGACAACGACGACGCCCCGCTGCTGCAGGACGTGGAGCACCACATCTCGGCCCCCGAGGTCGAGCGGTCCTTCTCCGGCATGAACATCGGCTTCGTCGCGGGTGTGATCGCCCGGGACCGGGTTGCCGCCTTCGAGCGCATCCTGTGGCGGACCCTGCGCGGAAACCTCTACATGAACCAGGCCGAGATCCCCGAGCCGCTGATCGACCCCGCCAACAACGAGCCGGTGCAGAAGAACGTCTTTGTCATCTTTGCCCACGGCAAGGAGATCCTGGCCAAGATCCGGAAGATCTCCGAGTCGATGGGCGCCGAGGTGTACAACGTCGACGAGAACAGCGATCTGCGGAGGGACCAGGTGCACGAGGTTAACGCCCGACTCAACGACGTCCAGAGCGTGCTCCGCAACACGCAGCAGACGCTCGAGGCCGAGCTCACGCAGATCTCGCGCTCGCTGTCGGCCTGGATGGTTCTCGTCGGCAAGGAGAAGGCCGTCTACAACACGCTCAACAACTTTTCCTACGACCGCGCCCGCCGCACGCTGATCGCCGAGGGCTGGTGCCCGACGCACGACCTGCCGCTCATCCGGTCGACCCTGCAGGACGTGACCAACCGAGCTGGCTTGTCGGTCCCTTCCATCATCAACGAGATCCGGACCAACAAGAAGCCGCCGACGTACCTCAAGACGAACAAGTTCACCGAGGCCTTCCAGACCATTGTCAATGCCTACGGCACTGCCACGTATCAGGAGGTCAACCCGGCCATCCCCGTCATCGTCACCTTCCCCTTCCTGTTCGCCGTCATGTTTGGCGATCTCGGCCACGCCGTCATCATGCTCAGCGCCGCCCTGGCCCTGATCTACTGGGAGAAGCCGCTGAAGAAGGTGACGTTTGAGCTCTTCGCCATGGTCTACTACGGCCGCTACATCGCCCTGGTCATGGCCGTCTTCTCCATCTACACGGGTCTCATCTACAACGACATCTTCTCCAAGTCCATGACGCTGTTCAAGAGCTCGTGGGAGTGGGACGTGCCGCCCGACTTCCGCACCGGCCAGTCGGTCACCGCGCGGATCCGCGACCCCAACTACCGCTACCCGTTCGGCCTCGACTGGCGCTGGCACGGCACTGAGAACGACTTGTTGTTTACCAACAGCTACAAGATGAAGATGAGCATCATCCTCGGCTGGGCCCACATGACGTACTCGCTCTGCTTCGCCTACATCAACGCCCGCCACTTCAAGCGGCCCATCGACGTCTGGGGAAACTTTGTGCCGGGTATGATCTTCTTCCAGGCCATCTTTGGGTACCTTGTCGTCTGCATCATCTACAAGTGGACCGTCGACTGGTTCGCCATCGGCCAGCAGCCCCCCGGATTGCTCAACATGCTCATCTACATGTTCCTCCAGCCGGGCTTCATCGACGTGCCGCTGTACCGCGGGCAAAAGTACGTGCAGGTGGGCCTGCTGCTCATCGCCCTCGTCCAGGTGCCCATTCTCTTGTTCCTCAAGCCGTTCTATCTGCGCTGGGAGCACAACCGCGCCCGCGCAAAGGGTTATCGCGGGATCGGCGAGCGTTCGAGGGTCAGTGCGCTGGACGAGGACGACGATGGTGGTGCGAATGGCAGGCAGAGCGTGGATAGTGCGGGTGAGGGCGTCGCTATGATCGCGCAGGACCTGGATGAGGATGAGGGTGGCGACGGGCATGGTGGGCATGGCGAGGAGTTTGAGTTTGGCGAGGTCATGATTCATCAGGTTATCCACACCATTGGTATGTCCCTCCTCCCGTTTCTCCTTATTTGGCAATTGCTAACCTGTGATGTGCAGAATTCTGCCTCAACTGCGTCTCGCACACGGCGTCGTACCTCCGTCTCTGGGCTCTGTCGCTCGCCCATCAGCAGCTCTCCGCCGTGCTGTGGTCCATGACCATGGGCCCGGCGCTCGGCAAGTCGGGCATCGGCGGTGCAATCTTCCTCGTGGTGGTGTTTGCTGCGTTCTTTTGCTTGAGCTGTATTATCTTGATTATTATGGAGGGTGTTTCTGCTATGGTGAGTTCTCTTCCCCCCTCCTTTCGTTTTCCGTTTTCCCTCCCTTTTCCCCTCCCTTTTCCCCTCCCTTTTCCCCTCCCTTTTCCCCTCCCTTTCCCTCCCCTCCTTTAAATACTGAATTCCTGTAAATGACCGAGTGCTAACGGACCGTGACACGACAGCTCCACTCCCTACGTCTCGCCTGGGTCGAGTCCTTCTCCAAGTTTGCCGAGTTTGGCGGGTGGCCGTTTGCCCCCTTCTCGTTCAAGCAGCTGCTGGAGGAGTCGGAGGAATTGAAGGAGTATATGGGATAGTGTTCTGGTGTTTCGTTGCTTGCTACGTGGCTGGTGGAGGTGTACAGTATAGTATAGTGTTAGCATGCACGCATAGATCGAGGTTGTTTGTCTGTTTATTTTGCATCTGTGCCTCTTCTTCGGTTGTGGATGTGTGGTGGTGAAAAATGGGAGGTTTACGGACGGGCAGACGGGCCTGGCCTGGTGGGAAAGGGGGGCGCGTGTGCCCTGCCTAACTAACTAACCAGGAGTTCAGGTCGGTATTATTGGCAGGGTGAGGTGACGATTTCAACTTCATCCCACCCCCTCCCCCACGGGGTATCCAGGCGGTGGGTGAGGCGGTCAGACTTATCCCTTTTGGATTTCAACAGCGGATGTTAGTTAACATTTGTTACACAATGCTCTTGAGACTTGGGGTCGGCCGGAGTTGGGTCACTAGCTGGGGACCGCGTGACTGGCTCTTGAAGGCGGAAACCCCGGAGGTTGGGAGATCAGAGCGGCACGTCAGATAACCACGAGGAGGTAATATTTCCTCAACTCTTTTTTGTGGTTGTGGTTGTGGTTGGGTAATCAACCCAATTTTCCGGGGCTGAAGGTGGTGGCGGTTGGGTGTGTGTGACTTGACTTGACTGTGATCCGGCCGGGTGCTCGGGGAGGGAGTGAGTCAAAAGGACTCTCGGAGATGGGTGGCTTGCTTCGTTCGGTGAAGAAGCATGAAGCATGGGGGGGTGTATTTCCGCAGAAAAGGAGTGTTGGCTTGTGCTTGGGGGTGGTGGTTTTGGATCGTGGTCCACGTGGGGTGTAAATCCCGCATCTGGTCATCTCCGGGAAGGGAAGGCTTCTGGAAGGTGTTTCGTGGGGTAGGGTGCATGAACTCTCTTTTCCTTTGCTTCAGCCTTGTTTCTTGGCGCTACGTTTGGGGGTAAGGGGAGTCAGTGTGTTCCCTCGGGCCGAGACGGCCTTGCCGAGGTCGTGGTTGATAGGGGTCCTGGGAGGCTTACGCCCGGATAATATGGCTACGATGCTCTGTGGCTGTCTGGTATGTCCCCGAGGGGTGGGGGAGGCTTTAAAGACGCACTTCTTGAAAATACGGCCAGTTGTCATTAGCTATCATGACTTCACTATCTGGACTCGGCAACATGGAGTGGATTCGAGATCTGGTGTCACCGCACCTCATGCCTCCAGTTATGTGGCATTCAGATGCATCCAGGGGCAGATACATGGGAATCGACGGCCAGAGTACCGGTACAAAACGGAGCTACTGTGGATGTGATGCTCAAGGTGAAGGCGTCATGGCCCCCATGTCTCCTCCCAAGAGGGAATTCTCGGAGTCGGCTTGATACGGACACCCCGTCACTCCACCCCCTCCAGATCTCGGCACTCACGCCCCGTTTCTCGGCCGGTCCGGCGCTTGTATGCCGTGTCACCCGAGACTTGAAATCCGGGCGGGAGCAGGTTCCCCTGGCAGACGCCGTTCTCGGGACTCAGGGGTAGGCTTATCACCAGCTTCGCCTCGGCAGACACTCGTTGCCATTGTCTTTCTTGCCCTGCCCTTGCCGAGGTCCATGAGGGGGCCGTTTCTATTCTCATTGCCGGCCGGTTGCTATGAGAATCCAGGAGGAGCATCACCACCACCAACCTACATACATCTCCATGGGTCCAAAACACACGATACCACTTCCCCCATGATTCCAAGCCAATGGATATCCCAGGGCCATGTTCTCGCTCAGCCACTCGCCCACGACCCAGGCAACCCAAAATAGCCCCCAAAAATGGAAACAAATCTCGCGGGATCTCCACGCCGCACACACACAGCACCTGCACGCCGCACCCGCGTTTCAACACTCTGGAGTCTGGATCCATGGCCCGCATTGGCAAAGATACGCATAACTAAGCTGCCAAATAAAAATGCCGGACCCCAAGCGCCAGTAGGCGAGAACTAAACCAGACATGGTCGAATCCGTCTGCACCTACATGGCAGAGCGAACAACACAGCCATGGCTTCCCCACAACCATGCTAACCCACGAGGGTTGAAGTCGGTGATTCGTAAACGAGAGGGAGGCTGTAACTAGCATTGTCTAGGCTATTCCATCGTTTCTTGTGCCTCACTTCAGCATACACGCTCTTCAACTCGGCCATGAAACATGCTAACCACCATCACCAAAAGAGTAAACATGATGTACAGTAGCATCCACAACTCTGCCCCTCTGTTTCTGTTCCCCACGCCTCGCCCCAGCATACACAGGAAGGGGACTCTACCAGATCGGTATGTATCGGTTGTTGAAACACACATCTTTGGCACAGCCCATCCGGGGAACCCCACGTCATTGTTTCCCACTTCCCGCCCACACGTCTACGGGAAGAAGGACTCTTGCCATACCAGTTGTGTGAGCGTCGGCTGTTGAAACAAACCACAACACAGCCATCCGGAGTTCAATGTCAATCCCGTACACACCAAAGTAGTAGCCCGTTTGTGTGTCTCTTTCAGTCGTCCTTGAAACAAATCCTCTCTCCAACACCCACACAGCCATCCGGAGTTCAGTTCGACCCCGTCCAGACCAACCCACAAGGGTAACTCAACATGGATAGAAAGGAGGCAACCCACCCCTTTGAGCTGCAAGTCACCCAGGTACCAAGCCAAACCAACCCAAAGTAGCAAGCCCCATTGATCTGCAAGCACAGCACAGCAACTAAAGTAGCATTGCGAAAGGCACTTTCACCCTCCCCTGTTCCCCCAGTGCCCCCCGCCCTATCATCCAAACCATGAATGAGCACCAAACACCGCCAGTGTGTTGGTCTATCTGTTGGTGTTGTTATTAGGTAGTCTGGGTTAATTTGTTACTCGCCGCCGAAATGAATCCCACGAGCCTGAACTGAACCTGAACCTGAACCTGAACCTGAACCTAGACAAAGTCGCGTGCCGTGGTGGATAGCCAGCCGTCGACATAAAAGATGTACACACTACAGTACATAGATACATATGCATGCCCGGCACGTGAGGTTGAGAGGAGTAGACCGTGTTACAGTGCTGGGTAGGTGAGAGGGTATAGTGAAAATTCTTCTGGTTAAGATGGTGGCTTGGACTTGAAGATGGCGGCTTGTTGGACTTGGAAGATGGCGAGGCAACCCGACGACAGTTGTGAGACGGCAAGTGAACCCAGCAACAGCAACATGGACATGACACAGGCAATCCAGCACTGAGCTCACCCACTCACCCACGCCCCAAACAAGCAGCCACACACAAAGCAAAGCAAAACACACCTTCACACACACACATCACCAAAGACACAAGACAAGACAAATATAGTTCAATCTCCCAGTGGTCCTCAAACCAACCAGGCATGGTATATTCCACCCCTCCCCCATCTCTCCCTTTCCTTCTCTCTGTTCTGCATCTCCGTCTAGTATAATCACCGCAGACTCAAAGCCAAAAGCCAAAGCCAAAGCCAAAGCCAAAGCCACCAGGACAAAAGTCAAGTCAAAAAACCAAGCCAAAGCCAAAGCCAAAGCCAAAGCCAAAGCCAAAGCCCAAACCAAACCAAACGATCTAATTCAGCAGCAAAACCCATCCATCGTTCTATGACACACCCCTTCCCTTCGCATCCCACTCCATCCCTTCCTCCCATCACCCTCTTCGGGCCAGTCAACTCTCGCAAGAAAGACCCTGGGAATAAACAACAACCCCCTCAAAAACTAACCAGCCGCCCGAAGTCAAAAGTCAAATAATCAATCCACTGTTGCCTCCCCATCCATCCAACCAACCAACCAACCAACCACCCTCTCCCTGCTGCCTTTGAAGACCCCCACAAAGACAAAGTAAAAGCAGAAAGAACGCGAAAGAACGCCATACTCTGTGTGTGTGCTCGCAAAAACTAAAAACACCTCAAAAAAAGAGGAAAAACAAAGTAACTCCGTGTTCTTATCTCAAGCCTTCCCATCTGGTGATGATAGAACAAAACAAAAAAAAAGAACTAGACAATCAAAACCAGAATGGGCATAGGGGGTGACCTCGAGAAAGAAAATGCAAGATTAAACACTTCGTCGTAGATGAAGTATGGGTATGATGGTAATGGGGTATTCCGATGATGATCGATGAGAGAGAGACGAGAGAGAGACAAGCCGGGAAATGGTATGTATGTATGTTGCAAGTGAATGAGTGAGAGAGCGAGAGAGAGAGAGTGGAGCCCCAAGCAACGCGGTAACCCAGTTTCCCCGCGCGCTCAAGGGGCCGTGATTAAATAGGTGGTAGTAGGTTCAAGTGGCATGTCTGTGAGAGTCGACAAATGGCCGGTTGTCGAAAGAAGCAGAGTAGTAGTAGTCGTAGTAGGAGGCTGGCCGTTCAGATCATCGAGTTCTGCATTGCGTTCAGCTCGCTCTCGATATCCCCCTCGTACGCCAGCGGCGCCCAGACGCGCCAGTGCAGCACGCCCAGATGCGCCAGCCGCAGCCCGATGTCCTCGATGCCGGCCTCTTCGCGGGGATCGCGCGGCGCGTCGCCGCCAAACAGCCCGCTGGAGCGCTGGCTCTGGTCGCCGCCGCCCCTGCGGTCGAATGGCCGGCTCTGCCCGTGGAGGCGCCCGCCGGTGGCGTGAGAGAAGAGGGCGACGCCAGACAGGTTCTTGAGCTCGGTGACGCGGCGCGCCAGCTCGGCGATCAGCCGCTGCTGTAGTTGGGACTCGACGTCGCGGAAGAGGTCGGCGTTCACGTCGTCCAGGCACGCCGCCAGCTGGTTCTCGAACCCGGGCAGCGAGGTGGGCGCGTTGGCGTAGCGCAGGATCTGCAGGGCCATCGACCCGGCCAGGTCCTTCCACCTTTCGGCGGGGTTGCCGGCCGGGGGTGCCGTGTGGAGGAGCGCGACGAGCGAGTGGTAGAGCTCGAACGCTCTCGAGCGGGAGTCGGCCGAGTCGGCGGCGGGCTGTGCGAAGAAGCCGCCCGAGTTCCGGGGCGACGAGAAGTTGGAGCTGCGGTCGCTGAAGGCGAGGCTGGATGGGCGGGATGTGCCCGCAGCCATGAAGTTGTTGAAGTCGCCCGATAGCCGGTTGTTGGAGGCATCCTCGCTGACGTAAGACGGAACGCAAAGCTGGGTCACTTTGGACAGGCGCTCCAAGTCCTCAAACTTGCGCATGCAGATCTCCAGGCAGATGCTGTCGTGCATGTCGGAGCGGAGCTTGAGGATCCGGTCCTCGTCGAAGACGAAGGTCGGAGGGATGGCCTTGAGGCAGGTCGACGGGAGCACCAGCCGGGAGAGCGCCTCAAAGAAGACGGACATCTCGCCGAATGCGTGCAGGTAGGGCATGGGCGAAGCGGCATACAGGCGCTCCGTGTACTCCTGGGCGGCGCGATACCACATCCTGGACGGGGCGATGCTGAGCTTCCTCGACTCCATCTTCCTCACGAAGAAGCGCTGCTCAAAGTGGACGGTATCCTCGATGAGCACCGGGCGCAGGCATCGGATCTGGTGGTTGGCCACGTCGAGCTTCATGGCCTCGAGTACGCTGAGCAGGCTGCGCATGCCCTTGACGAGCTCCGTCATGTCGTTGTTGCGGTTCCCGTTGCTCAGCTCCTGGTACATCTCGTCGACCCATTCGTCGCGCATCGGGGCGCAGTGGAGCTTGAGGACGCTCGCCAGCCACGACGCCAGCTTCTCGAGATCGGCCACGCCCCGGTTGAACTGCTGCATCAGCAGGTCCACATTCAGTCCCTCGTTGAGAAGCTCCCGGTCCCGCTGCGGCACCAGCGTCTCGATGATTTCCCTGACTGCCCGTAGGAGCACCGGCAGACACCATTCCCCGTGGCCGTACCTCGCGTGGAACGTTTCCCTGTCCATGACAAACAACAACAGCTGATCATAGAGGGCATTCCAAAACTGATTCGCCTTTTCCTGCTTCCTCTTCCCCTTGTCACCGTCCAGGTTCGGCCGGAAGTGCAGTTCGGGATCAAAGTTGATGTCGTGGCGGAGCTTGGGGTTGTGTACGATTTTTTGCACGTCGAGTTCGCTGAGGGTTGCCTTGGTAACGGGAGGCTCTAATTGGGGGTTCGGTGAGATGCTGGGGTGAGATGTCGGTGGCGGCGGGCGCTGCTCCAACGCCGGTGTGCGTGCTGGGAGGTATTCGGCATGTGGTCTCGCGTTCGAGCTGGTCGAGCACGTCGATGGGTTTCTTGATAGTGCCTGCGGGGGGCTGACGACCCGCGCACCTCGCTCTGAGGTACTCTGGCTGAGCTTCCGCGAGCCCCTGGGTAGGTCCTGGGGAGGCGGTGAGAGCTCCTCGGCGTCTGATTCGGAAGGCGGTGCCCTGGTCTCCGGGGCGGGCTCGGTCGGTATCGGCTCCTCCCCGGAATCCTGTCTCCTGTGGGTCGACATGTGGCTCTCAATCCCCCCTCCGGCGCCTTGATCGCTCATCTTCGGTTGCTAGCCCGGTCAGTTGCCGGAAAGTGGGTTGTGGTGTGTGTGTGTCGGCGGTGCTTGGTGTGTGGTTTGACGCAGGAAATCGGCAGCTGGGGGAAACCGGTTGGGCCCTAGCGTGTATAAAGAGGCAAAGGGGAAGCTGAGAGTCCCGGTCAGCACCAATGCAAGGTCCTCGAAGGGGGGAATGCAGCGGGAAGGGGGAAGGGTGCAGGGGCAAACAAAGCGGTGGGCAACACAATCCGGCGACGGGGGTCCCGTGAGAGCGGCAGGCTGCATGAAGCACTGTAGCCGTGGCCGGCGTGTGGTCGGAAGGGGGCGGTCCTCGAGGGGCCGCGGCGGACGGGGATTCGTGTGTACGGGTCGGTGGGGGAAGCCAGAGAGCAGTCGACGTACCTGCAAGATTCCCGGTGGCCTGCCTCAGATATCCCTGGCTGGTGAAGGAATGTCGATGTCGGCGGTATGGAGGGAGTGTGTGTTGGACCGTCTTCAGAGAAAGGACAGCGAAGCAGGTCAGGCCGGAGAGCCAAAGCGGTGGGCGGTACGATGGATGTCTGCATGCAGCGGGGCTCAAGACCTGGAGTCCAAGTGCAGTGTTGTTGTAATCGGTGATGGCGTGTGTGCTGTGTACCTGGTATGCGAGTCGGCGGTGAGAGGCAGGGCCAATGCCGCGTGCGATGGGATGGCAGCGGGCACTTGCGACGGGTTGCAGGGCGACAGGCAGGGCAACAAGCAGGAACGGGAACGGGAAACAGGACGGAAGGAGCGAGAAGGAAACCAAACGAGTGGGATGCCCGGAAGGTGCGGCGTCAGTTATTATTTATTACACGGCACAAGGCAAAGGACGGCGAGAAACGAGGGATGGATGGCAAAAAAGGAGAGTGCCAGGATCCATGGATGCGTGAGTGGATGAAAGGACCCAGAGAAAGAAGCAGGGGCGTGCCATGCCATGCCATCCCACCACTGCATGCTCCATGCCGCCAGCCATCACCTGGCACCTGGAACATGGTGGGTCGGAGCGTCGTGCTGGGGGGAAGTTGCGGCAGCTGGGGCGCTAGCGCAGCGTGCAGTGGCACGGGCACAGGGGCATTCCACCAACACTGCTAGGTGCAGTGCCTGCAGTGCTTTTTTGGGCCGAGAGTTTTTTCGCCAGCACACCTTCCATCTGCACGCAGGGACATTGACGGGAGGCACCGCTAGAGCCACGCCCCTCGGCTGTTCCTGTGGAGCTGGGGTGGCCCACCCGAGCGGAATTCGACGCCAGGCACCGCCCTCGCCTCGAATGCAGGTTTCTGTTCTGGGCACCGAAAGAAAGCCGACCTGGCTGGACGGGAGCTTGCCTTTGTACCGGGACGGGGCCTTGGCTGGTAAGTTGTGATCCCTCGATGCCACCAGAGGACACCACCAGGCTTTTTGGTCTTCAGTTGCGATGCGAAATGGACCATAGAGGAGGACCAGGGAGGTCAGGCAGCGAGACGGGAGACAGCGTGTCGCGGATGCAGTACATACCTCGTATGCACTGTACTCGGGAGCGGGACGAGGTCGATGATAGGGACTCGCTCGCTCACCGTGGCCAAATTTGGGGTTTGCCAGGGCGGTCAGCGAGGTGGAGGGGCAAACACACCCAACTTCACCAAAGGAACCAGACGCTGCGCACCACACGTCGCCGCTGGGCATCGACAACAATGGAGCCGTGGCCCGTTTTGGCGCTGCTGGGCTCTGCGCTGTCGGGGCATGATTCACTGCCCTGCCCTCGCCCCTTGGGTGGAAACGGCTCGAGGGCCAGGGCGGGCAGGGTTGCATAACAACCTGGAAGCAGCGGTGCCGGTACGGCAACACGCTCACCCAGCGTTTTTTGAAACGTTTCTCCACGGCGGGAATCGCCATGATTCGCCTGCAATGGGATTGTCGTTGGATGGCGAGTTTGAGTGCCACGCTGGGGCGGCTGCTCATGTCATCACTGGCATCCTCCAGGCATTTTTGGAACCGGAGAGAAATCGCCCTGGGGCGCCGAAGTGCCGCGATCATCTTGACTCGGCGCCGATCCGATCATCTGCGAGCGCCGCCCTGGCGAGAGAGACGAAGGAAAGCAAAGCGGGTTTCGGCCGTCCATTGTCGAGAGCACGAGCCCGTCTCGCCCGTCTTCGCCCGCCTGATCTTCGCAGATGCGATCGACGATTTTTGAACATCAAATCGTGCCAGCGTCCCAACGCGGCATAGCTGACTCTGGCTCCCTTGGCCGGCAGGCTCGTATCCATGTTGTCGCCGGGATGGCCGCAGGAGGGCAAGAAGCATGACGAGAGCGGCGCGCGCGTCACTGGGTCCATCGGCGGTGGGGAGAGTGGCCGCTTGGACATGCACGCTGAATGAAGAGCTGCAGAGGGCGAGCAACTAATCATGCACGCCGGCGCTGTCCCGCGCCATTTGCGTCAAGACTGGCTCGCCCGAGAAGCAACATCGCAATTACCAGGCCGCCGGGGAATGGGGCGCTCATCAATGCGGAACGGAATTCCCAGGAGAGGAGTCCAGGACGGATCGCACGGGCCAAGGCGAGCGACGGCCGGCGCTAGACCCGATCAGCCGGATGTGAGATTGAGCTGGGCTGGGGGTCAGGTTCCGGGAGACTGGATTGCTCCCACACGCGTCTCCAGCCACTTCGAGCCACTGCAAGCCTCGCCCCACGCGCTGTCGCCCTGTCTCGGGCGGCCAGGAACAGTCGGCTCTTCGGCGGCCTGGTGTTTCTTATTGGTTACCTAGGGTTAGGTATTGCAGATCACTGAGGCGACGGTCCTGGCATGCTTCATTGCCGTCTGGGTGCGTTGCTCGGCACCATTTCCGGTAATGACCTGATGGTGCAGCCCTGACTTGGAGCCCGGGTGCCCTTTTCTCTAGGCTAGCATCGACGTCGGCGAGCTCGGCGACTGAGCTGTGGCACTTGCCGTCTTCACCAGCCTCAGCCGCAACTTGAAGCCCCAAACAGGCAACAATTTCCACTGCCGCAGAACCCCCCGGGCCACTCTCACGGAACCCGACCCTGATCGGAGCAGCCGACTGTGTCCACGGCACGCAGCCCTCTCTAGATCAACGTGAAGCAGCTGTGGTCTGCCACAACGAGCACATCCATCCTCCGCCGTCTCCTCTCGCATCGTCCCAGCAGCCGTGGAAGCCGTTGAACCGGATGATTTCCAGGCGGGCGGATCCAGATCCCGGCCGTGGCCATGTGGCCCGCGGGCCCGCCAAGTCGCGAGATTGGCCGCCATCTTAGCGAGTCCACTCCCTGAAGTCTCCCACCATCCCGAGCCAGCCGGGGTTGTCGCCAGGGGCCGTGGCCCTGAGAGGGAGGCACGCGATGCCATGCCGACCTGCATGTTGAGATTACCTCATGTTGTCGAGGTCCCATGCCCGGGCCAAGTCTGCCGTCAGCCTGCGCAGCGTAGTGGTGAGCACAACTTGACAGCCACAAAGAAGCACAAGAGGCACAAGAGGCATGTTTTGTGTTGAGTGTGGCAGGTGACCACCCCCACCGCCCGGGCGCTACAGAAGTTACCTGCTTGGGCGGTGCAGCCCAAACCTGCAATGCTTGTCCAACTTGGACCGCCAGCAGAGCGGTGAAGGACGACTCGCAGCGGCAAGATGGCGAGAGCCTCGGAGAGCCTCCCATTTTCCTCCAAACTCGCTACGCGAAACCGCCATCATCCAACTCGCCTCGCTGTCGAGTCGCAGCGCAGCCTGCCGGACGGCGGCGGTGGCGGGCGATGCTTTTTCCAGGTTGTTTTGCCAGCCGTCAGCAACAGCAATGTGCATTTGCATCCCACTTGTTCGCCGTCCAGCCCGCCGCCGCCGACACAATCGCCATTGTCTCGCCATCGCCGCGTCCAGCAGCAGGCAGGAGCAGCTGTTTTGCAGCCAGCCATGTCGCCCATACGCAGTACGCTCCGGTGCCACCACCCGGCAAGGACATCGGGCCGGGGCCATTTTCTGCCAGTCGGGGTTCCCGGAGCTGCCTGCTCGCGTCCGTCTTGCGATGCGTTGTCAAGGCTTCAGCGGACCATGTGCAGTACAACGCTGGAGCCCAAAGCACCCCCCGCTGTCGCACAGAGACAGCGAGTCATGGTGTGGTTTCTGATACCGGATGACGACACCATCAATGCGGCCCGAAGCTACTTCCTTGGCCTTGCCTCGAGAGCCAGCTTTACGGAGTACTAACCCACGAGGACTCGGCACTTACCCGGCGCTGAGCTCGTGGAAGCAGAGCACCTTTGGAACCTAACCTCAGCAGGCCAGAGACAGGCACCCGCTGCATCGCGATATTGCCAGCTCCCGCCTCACCGCACGGTGCGCTTCGCATCAAGCATCCTCCGTCGGGCAGGCGTCCGTGGTGTTGCCCCTGGGCTCGTCTCCGTCTCATCCACCGTTTGGCCAGGACTCCCCGGGCCGATCCCGTTGCCACCTGCCCGTCCACGTTGTTGATCATAACGTCAGATCTGACTAGACTTATTCATCCAGTCTTCTCAAACACAAGCGCCCTTTGCCTCCTGTCCGCCGGGTGGAGCCGAACTGGCGGTGGCTGGCAGCGGCACGGTGTTTGGATGAAACTCGCCAGAACAAATCCTCTCTGCATGAATCCAGGTACCAGCGTCGCATCGTAAATGGCATCGCCGAGAGCCTCAACCCTGGCCGCCCCCAAGTCGTGCGGTTGTTCTTCGGCTTCCAGGCGGGCACGTCTCCAGCGCCTGTTTCATGTTAATCCCCGGCCTGTCGTGTCAGTCGTCCCGTTTCACAAGCTGCCCAACCAGACTCGGCGTTCTCAAGAAGAAGAAATAGCTTTCAGATTCTAGAACAAGTTCAGGGACTCGACTCAAGCACCCCGTCTTATCAACGCTTGTTTTTGACCGTTCAATCCCTACCAAGGTATCCATCCAGCTAAGCAGTGAGCCAACAGTCAACAGTCGCTTAGTCGACTCTTGCAAAGCTGCAACTCCTGACGCCGCCACACACGCACATAACCGCACCCCAACTGAAGCAAGCCAGTGATCCTGCGGGCTGTGAACAGCACCGTCAACGTTACTCGGCGGACGGAGACTCGCCTTCCTCCACTGGCACGCTGCACCACTGCGGCTGAAGTTAAGCTAGCTCTGTCTCGAACCTGCAAAGCCCCGCTAACAACTCATGCTGCAATATCGGTATTTACTTTCTTGATAGATTAGGTAGGTAAAGTAGCTAACCATGATGGAAGAAGCTAACCTCACATGTGCACTCTAAAAATGGACTCAACCAAGCCAGCCAACACATTCGGGATTCAATCCCCCCATCCAAGTCAAACCCTCTCCCGCCGCGCGGGAAGCCCAATCCCGCACATAAGAAACAAGGTTTCAAACCGATCCAATTACCCCAAAGGGAACAATCACCTACAGTCCCCCCCTTGTTTGTTCGTTAGCGCCTGACCTTGGGAGAAGGGGGTTGGTCTTGCTCAAGGTTGTAATCGTTACAACGATATTCTACCTGATTTTTTTTGTAGAAGAATAAAAGAGGGAAAGAGGGAAAGAGGGGAGGAGAGAAAGAGAGAGGGAGAGAGATTTATCCTTTCCAGTTCTATTTTCTTTCCTATTACTTTCCTTTTTGCTCTATTTTCTATCTTTTCTCGCTTTAAAGTCAGGGATAAACGAAGAGTCCCGCGCTAACAGACAAACAAGGGTTGAACTGTACACTCACAAAGCCAAGCCAAGCCAAGGGTGGGAGGGGTGAAGAGTGCAGGGCGAGGGGAGGAGGATCATCAACTCTCCTAATCTCCCCAGGTCTCGGGATCGGCAAAAACTAACTACCAGCCAACTGGGACGGACCCGACCCGGTTTCTTCCAAACTTCCGGGGTTGTGAGGGGAGAGCCGCACTTGATACTCCGGTAACTACAAGTACCTAGGTACCTTGGTTACTTGGCGGTGACACAGGAGTGGGATGGCATCATTTCAAGTTGTCTTTTCGCTCTCTCCCCCTCCCTTCTTTTGCATTGCTTGCACTGGCTTGCATCGTAATAAAAGGTAGGTAGGGAGGTAAGCATCTAGGTGTAGACTCGTCTCGCTGAGATCTTGCCATCACTTTTGCACACGGGACACAGTACGGATGCGGGACAGTAACTATGTGACTACCTACATAAGCCACTCCGGCGTTCGGTGTGATATGGCTTCCCTCACCGTCCTGCGGCCGGCCGCGGGGCTTGTGATAGCCAGCTACCTCGGCACATATGGGATTTTGTGATGTGAGTTAGGTAGGTTTCGGAATGAGGAGACTGCGGCGTGCCGCTGGTGGTGGGTGCTGGCTTGGTTCGGGAGGCGGCATGGCAGCCAGCCCAGCGCGGTTACCGCGTTGACGCCTTGTCTTGGTGGGCATACGAAGTTGACAGGAAAGATATGGCGCCTGTGTCCTGGAGGCTGGACCACTTGCGCCAAGCTCCGGAGGGCCCCCGGGGGGTTATGTGAGTCGGGAAACCCGGAATTGTTAGAGCAGAAAAACACCGGTCAAGGAGAGGTGGTGGTTATTTGCTAATGACTGCCCCAACCATCCCGTTGGGGTTGATGCGGTACAGCCACCATCAACTCACACATCACCATCACCGTCACCGCGTAGAAACAAGGCAACCGACCCAAGGCAGGCCCCCATACACACAAAGATTAAATCCCCTCAATGCCCGCCCAGCCGGACCACCGCATCTTTTTCCCAGTAAATGACGCAACAGCTACGTAGAGTCTGTATCCCGCGCCCATGCCCGCGCCCGTGTCGCCAGCCGCGGCTCGTGGCATCCTCCCCACGCCGGCTTGCCCCCTCCCCATAATGGGCCTGTACTACTCGGCTATCCGTGCGTGCGTAGCCTGACCGGCGCTGCCACTGCCATGCCATGTCCCGACCCGATGGTACGGTATGGACCCGAAGCGAAAAAGTCCCAAGAGATTGCCGTTCCCCGTCAAATCCCGACTCCCGGCTCGGATCCTTCGCCTGGTCTCCCTCGCGGGTTGGCTGGTTGTGCGAGGGACGAGTTGTCTAACCTGGGGTGCGAAACCGAGGTTTGCTGATCAAGCAGGGCGGAGCGGCGGGGCTTGGGGGAGAAGTCGAAGTGCTGGTGGTTGCTTGTTCTTATCCGAGCTCGGCTCTGTCTTTGAGCTTCGGGTTCGTTGATGGCGGAGTCGAGAGGCAAACCGGGAGCGGGATCGGATGCGCAAATAAGCCAGGCCCCTTCTTTTTGTTGTCCGCGCAAACATATCCTATCCATTGCTTTGCTACGTCCGTCGCTTGCGAAATAATCCGTCCCAACGCCGTAAATCACCCAATGCCGCAGTTCCCCTTGCGCTAACGGAGAAAGACTCCGAAACTCCTCGCCAACCGCACCGGTAGTGTCCGTAATTCGAGCGCGTCGTGGCAGAGCATGCGTTTACATGCCCAAGAAGATGGAAATCTACCCCTCGTCAGCATTACCCCCTGCCATTGTCTAGAGACAAACTTGCCGCCATGGCCCCACAACACAAGCTCATGTAGGGACTCAGGCGCTCGCCTATCCGCGCGCACTTCCAGAAGATGCCTGTGATGCTGTCGTGCCCATGCGTGTTAGCGTCGAGCTTGGCAGGGATATTCCGTATTTCTCGAGTGAGGAATGGCGACTGACCCTGTCTTGTTCCGGTCGAGGATGGCGGGGAAGAGCTGGTGGACATAGGCGCAGGTGCTGCGGGACAAGTTAGCTCGTTGTTCGCCTGCCGGGCTTCGGGTATTGGCGCAGGTTGGGATAGGCGGTGTTGGGAATGGAGGTAGGTGCTCGGCGGCCGTACCAGATGAGGAGGAGGATGACGAGCAGGAGGCTCGTGAAGTTGAAGAGGGCCGTCTGGATAGGGGAAGGGGCCTCGTTAGCTTGGATGCAATTCGCTTGTTTGTTGATTGGGGGGGTTGAGACCGTACCATCTTATGTACTCGACCTGCGCGTCGTCAATATGCAAATTGACGGCGTTGAGGGTTGCTTGGTGTTGGGTATTCCGTCGCTGCGAGGGTTGTTATTGCGATGGCGAGAGCTGTCCTCGACCATTTCCAGTGTGCCAAGAGGGAGTGGGGCGAGCTTGAAGGTGGACCTGCTGCTGCATGGCGGACCCAGGGCCCCAGTTAATTGTGGGGAAGGAAGCCCAGCTTCTCGGCAGCCTCACCTTCAGCCTTCACCCATCTCCAACCCGAACTCGACTTATTCGGTACTTCCGAATCGAACCGACGAATCTTTCCCACGCCTGAAACACCGACCCATCCCAAATAACCGACTACCGCCTCTACCCATCACAAAAACGTCGTCTCTTCAAGAGCGACTCAATTCCATCCACAAACCACACCTTCGCTTCACCAGAACCCAATCACCACCACCAAGATGGAGCCCCGCGCGCGTGCCGGCAAGAATGTCGGCAAGATGAACTTTGGCCACAACGAGCGTACGCCTGCCCCCTTGCCCTCTTTACTCCCCCCACCCCAATGAATCAATCAATCTAACCCCCCGCCCAGTAGCCCAGCTCCTCTACGGCCACGGCGACGTGCGCGCGCCGCTCAACGACACGGTGCGCGTGCTGGACGAGATCCTGACCGAGTTCATCCAGGGCGTCAGCTTCGAGGCGACGCGGGCGGCGCAGCACGCGGGGCGGCAGAAAGTAAAGTTCGAGGACTTTGAGTTCGCCATGCGGCGCAACCCGGACTACATGGGCAAGATCCAGGAGATGTTTGAGAAGAAGAAGGAGATCGAGGCGGCGCGCAAGGGGTTCAACATTGAGGACCAGCTGATGAAGGACGCCGACAAGGAGGAGAAGGCCGCCGAGAAGGATCGGGATAAGGGTGTCTCTAAAAGGGGGAGGAAGGCGATGGCGCGGATGCAGATTGGGGAGGAGGATTTGGAGGATGGGGATGATGACTTGGAGATGGAGCTGCTTGATGGGGGGAGTGCGGGGAGGCGGTAGGCTAGGTTGCTTTTGGGCGGGCGGGGTTTGGGATGCATAGCAATGGCGTTGGCTGGGTTTCAGGCTGGGTTGATCATCATGGACATACGAATGGCGTTGGGGGTTGCTTGATATGGTCTGCCGGAGGGCCATTTTTTACACAGGCAGACGCAAGATTGCTCACGGTGTGTTTAGCACACAACTCTAATACATGAAGTACCTGCCGCTCCCGATCCCACAACTCCGCCGACATCACTCATCCATCCGGGTATCATAACACCATCTCATCACCCGTCTCTATCCATTCCACCCTTCCCCCCCCAACATCACTCCCTCTCCCAAGCCACAACCTCCACCACACCCCCCTCCACACATCCCGGCACCTCCCCCTCGCCCAACTCCATCTCCTCCAGCGCCCTCTTACTCCTCTCCCAGGGAACAGCAAAAAGCCCCGAGTTGATCCTACACATCCTCACCTCCCCAATTTTTACCCCGGTCCTCTCCTCCTCCGCCACAACCAACTCCACCAGATGCCGCATGGCCGGCACAGTCGCCTGCAGAATCACCATGGGCGGGTCCCGCGCCTTGCCATACCGCCGGCTGGTGAACAGGCAGCCGATGTAGTGCTTCTTTCCCCTGCCGTTTTGCGGGGGGATGAGCAGCGCGGTGCCGATCAGCTGGTCGGGCGTCGAGCGGGCGCAGTGGGCGCGGTAGACCTTGAAGGCGTCCGGGTAGAGGGTGCGGAAGGCGACGGCGATGCCGCCGCCCCAGGAGCCGAGGGTGTTGCAGGCGTGGATGAGGAGGGTTGAGGGGGGCGCGGCGAAGAGGTCGCCCGTGCGGTCGGTGATGCGGAGGCGGGCGGAGGATGGGTTGGTCTGGGGGGTGGTCGTGATGGGGGTTGGGGCTGGGGATGGGTCCTGGGGAGTTGTTGCTTGTTCTGCGGTCTTGGTCTTGGATGTCTCGGTTTGCGATGGGGGTTGCTGGTCTTCCGGGTGTGCTGTGGCACTTGTTTCCTTTGCGGCCGCGGTCGCGGTCTCTTGCGGCTCCTCTGGCGTGGTCCTTGGCTTCTTTGGTTGCCTCTCTGAGGCAGAGGTGAAGAAGTTTAGCTTGGTCTGCTTAAACTGACGTTGTCCGCCAGAGGCGTCGGTTGTCGTCGCTGGGCGTTTGTCAGACATGGTGCCGCGTTGAGGAAGTGAGGTCGAGGTTCGATGCCGAACTGTTCGATGGGGGCGTAGCGTCACGTAAACCGGATTGGCAACTCCCGTCTGGATTGTCTTGTTGCTCTGATGTATTGTAAGGACTGGATTTGAAATCCTCTTGATTTCTGAGTTCCTCTTTCGAGTCAGTGATGGAAGCGGGGCGTGTAAGGAGTCAGGCCGGGAAGGTGTTGCCAAGGCTTCAGCCGGAGTCGCACCTCTCAGACGTGCCTTGGTTTCCTTTGACATCTCTTCATGTGCACACTGGCACTCCAGCTGCAAACTGCGGCTTTAAATGCTTGCAGCCAGTCAGGCTGCCGCCGCAACTCCAGCACACGCTCCGGCATGGCTAATCCTCATCACATCACAAACTTGGAAGAAAGGTGCATGCAGAAAGCCTGAGCCCAATGCAGTTGGTACTGTTCAGTTCCAGCTCACATGGCACACACACTCTTCCTCTGCATGCATTGACTTGGAGATGGAACGGCCAAAGACCTCGACGTCATCGCCACCATGACCACCACTTGAGTTGGGTGTGATGTTCTCGGTGCATCGCAATGTCCCTCGCCTGCCCACCTGCTTGTTGCCCCGTGGCTGGCCGTTTCCCAAACCCTGGGATGGCAGAACCGGGCTTGATGGGAGGGTTGTCGAGTGGGCATGAGGTTGCAGCGGGACCGCGTGTCCGCCCTCCGACGGGCCGTATCCGACGGGGCTGCCCCGATATTCGGGGCCAAGGCCGGTGACGGAAGGGATGCATCAAGAAGCCTTCTCACTGGCCCCCGCGCCGGTCTTGGGCTGTTGTATGCAGCAAGGCTGCCGGGAATAACACTCACGCCCTTCTATCCACCTCTGAGGCGCTCTTAGGCAGTTTGAGATCACGTTCGTCTGCCTCCAACTCGGAAAAACTGCATGTTCAACTTACCTAATCGACTTGGCTGTCTGCAGACAACAGTCCTTCCCCCGCAGGGACAGACTCATTCCTCTTCCTCAACACTGTCATCTGCAGAGCCAACAACAGCCATGGCAGGTTTCCTCGACCCACAACGAGTCCCTCGAGTGAAGTCAAGATTCGAAGACAATGACGATGGGGACATCATAGACCATCTTCCCCTGGAGGAGCTGGGCAGCAAGCCATCATCACCTTTCTTGGCCCCGATTATCCCTCGGTCACTCTCCGCCAGCCCCATCTCCGAGTCTGGCCGACTCTCGTCAAGCCAGCCGAGGGGCCTTTCACCGGCTCCTTATGGCCGTCGTCCACAACGGAAGGCGGCAACATCGGAGAGGTTGGGCCGGTTCTGGAGCAGGAACCGAGGGGTGGTTCTGGTCGCCGTCGCGCAGCTCTTTGGCGCGCTGATGAACCTAGCGGCGAGGCTGTTGGAACTGGAATCGGAAATGCACCCGTTGCAGATCCTCTTTGTTCGCATGAGCATGACAACGGTTCTGTCCTGTCTGTACATGTGGTGGAATAAAGTGCCAGATTTCCCACTCGGCGCCAAAGGGATCAGGGGCGTGTTGGTGGTGCGAGGCGTCTCCGGATTCGTAAGTACTTGCAATCTTTTTTCCTCTTGGCCCCTGAGCACTAATTTGAGACTTCAAACAACTCCCTAATATGCTTCAAGTGGACCAACGACCTGCTAACTTTCCGCAGTTTGGCATCTACGGAATGTGGTTTTCCATGATGTACCTCCCGCTGGCCGAAGCAACCGTCATCACGTTCCTCGCGCCCATGCTGGCGGGCTACATCTGCCACGTCCTCATGAAAGACCCCTTCACCCGCAAAGAGCAGCTGGCCTCGGTCATCGCCATCGCCGGCGTGATCCTCATCGCGCGACCGACGTCCCTATTCGACACCACCACCGCCCCCACCAGCCCCGGAGTCCCAACCAACGCAACAACAACAACCGCCCCCCACCAGCCCGGCACGTCGGGCGACGAACCAACCCCCACCCAACGCCTCCTCGCCATCCTCGTCGCCCTCCTCGGCGTCCTCGGCGCCGCAGGCGCCTACACCACGATCCGCTACATCGGCACGCGCGCCCACGCCCTCATCACCGTGACCTACTTTTCCGTGTGGAGCACGCTGGTCAGCACCGCCGCATTAATCCTCTGCCCGTTGCTCAAGATCGGGCAGGACGCTGCCCCCCTCATCAGCTTTGCCGGACTGGTGTCCCCGCCGCCTTCGGCGTACGAGTGGTTCCTGCTGCTGGCGCTGGGGCTGTGCGGGTTCGTCATGCAGTTCATGATGACGGCGGGGATTGGCGGGGAGAGGTCGAACCGCGCGACGGCTATGGTGTACACACACATGCTGTTCGCGGCCGGGTTTGATAAGTGGGTGTTTGGGCATGAGATGGGCGTTGTTAGTTTGGTGGGGTGTGGGTTAATTGTGGGGAGTGCGCTGTGGGCGGCGCTGGGGAAGAAGGGGAGGGAGGGGGGGAGGAAGGAGGGGGATGTTGATGTTGAGGGGGGCGCTGGGAGGGGGAGGGGGGAGGGGGTGCCGATGTTGGAGAGGGGTGGGGAGGCTGAGGGGCGGGGGGACGGTGGTGATCTCACGCTGCGAAGGTGAGGGCGGTGGGCTTTGGATATGGCGTACTTGGCCGTACTATAGCGGTGTAGGCCGAGAATGAAATATTAAGACGATGCAAGTGGTTGAACAGTGTTAGGACTTGTACTCTAGGAGGGTAATGCGTGCCCACGTGGGTTTGTTTTGTGTGATGATGTTTTTTGACAAGCAATGAGTGGCCTCTCTCTATGCCCCCTATTTTCTTCGGTTTCTCACAAGTAGTACTTAATCTGCTGCTTCCACTTGGATCCGGGCAGTCTGCAGTCCGAGTCACTTATACCACACCTCGGTGACTGTGCACACCGACGCACGGGCCACCTGCTCCGTGGACTGCGCGTCTGCTTGGAAATTTGGAGGTCAAGCTCGCGTCCCAGTTCGCAGTTTCCACTGTTTGCCCGCCATCAGCTCCAGCGTATTCTCACCAACACCGACCGAATCCCACCATCTTGCGTCAATCCACACCCCGAACCGAACCCAACAGCGAGAAACACACGATGGTACAAATCAGCGAAGTGCGCGGCAACAGCCGCGACAACCGCACCGCGGCGCACACGCACATCAAGGGCCTCGGCCTCAGTTCCCACGGCGTCGCCGAGAAGCAGGCCGCCGGCTTTGTCGGGCAGACAACGGCTCGAGAGGTACGCAGTGCAACTCGTGGCTGGCATGGCATGCAACCCGAAATTAACTTGTATTTTTCTCTGTCTCATCAGGCCTGCGGAGTCGTCGTCGACCTCATCAAATCGCACAGGATGGCCGGCCGCGGCGTGCTGCTCGCGGGCGGCCCCGGCACGGGCAAGACGGCGCTGGCCCTCGCCGTCAGCCAGGAGCTCGGCACCAAGATCCCCTTCTGCCCCATCACGGGCAGCGAAATCTACTCGACCGAAGTCAAGAAGACCGAGGTGCTCATGGAGAACTTCCGCCGCGCCATCGGGCTCAAGGTCCGCGAGACCAAGGACGTCTACGAGGGCGAGGTCACCGAGCTGACCCCCGAGGAAGCCGAGAACCCGCTCGGCGGCTACGGCAAGACCATCAGCACGCTGCTGATCGGGCTCAAGAGCGCCCGCGGCCAGAAGAAGCTGCGCCTCGACCCCAGCATCTACGAGGCCATCCAGAAGGAACGCGTCCAGGTCGGCGACGTCATCTACATCGAGACCAACACGGGCGCCTGCAAGCGCGTCGGCCGGTCCGACGCCTACGCCACCGAGTTCGACCTCGAGGCCGAGGAGTACGTGCCCATCCCCAAGGGCGAGGTGCACAAAAAAAAGGAGATTGTGCAGGACGTGTCGCTGCACGACCTCGACGTGGCCAACGCCCGCCCCCAGGGCGGCCAGGACATCATGTCCATGATGGGCCAGCTGATGAAGCCCAAGATGACCGAGATCACCGACAAGCTGCGGGGCGAGATCAACAAGGTGGTCAGCAAGTACATCAACCAGGGTGTGGCTGAGCTCGTCCCCGGCGTGCTCTTTATCGACGAGGTATGTCTCACTCAGATGTGACTGCGGTGGGGATTGTGGAGCTGACCTGACGGAACCCCGTTAGGCGCACATGCTGGACGTCGAGTGCTTTACCTACCTGAACAAGGCTCTGGAGTCGCCCATCTCACCCATTGTCGTGCTGGCCTCCAACCGGGGCATGTGTGCCATCCGCGGTGCCGACGACCTCGTAGCGGCCCACGGCGTGCCCCCTGATTTCCTGACCCGTCTCCTGATCATCCCCACCCACCCGTACGAGCCCGACGAGATCAAGCGGATCGTGCGCATCCGGGCGTCGACCGAGGGTGTCCAGATCACGGATGCCGCCATCGACAAGATCGCCGAGCACGGCGTGCGCATCAGCCTGCGCTACTGTCTCCAGCTGCTGACCCCTGCGAGGTACGTTTTGTCTCGGGTGCCCGCCGTGTGTGTGTGGATAGAGAGTGTGGGAAAAGCGCGCTAACAGGTCAACAGCATCCTCGCGCGGGTCAATGGGCGCGCCCAGATCGACGTGCCGGATGTCGCAGAGTGCGAGGACCTCTTCCTGGACGCCCGGCGGAGCGCCAGCGTGCTGGCGAGCGAGTCTGGCCAGGGCTTCATCTCATAATTGCATGCGCGCGGGGCGTCTCAATCAGCGGCGGTCGGTTAGATCTTGGGGGGGTTGACAGGGGTTAGGGGGCGCAACTAGTCACATTTTCTGCTTTCTGCATGTATGATAGAATGAGGACATGGGCAGGGTTGGGAAAACTGCGTTGCAGGTCGGAGTTGGCGCAGGATGCTGTCTTTTTTTTTGATGCTGTCATGTTGCCAGCCTTTTTTTGCGGGAGCTGGCTGGCGGTTGGTTGCGCGGGTTGTGTCGTTCTTCAAAGACAGTTGATATCCCCAATGCCACACACACCACACCCAACACTGGTTTCCCGCCCGATTCGCCCCCCTCCGGCCCCCGGCCGGTGCAGAGGCACTCAAATGGGAACGAAACAAGCAGGAGCAAGCAAATGGGCCGTGGCTAGGCCCGATTCGGCTGACATGGTCTTTGTTCCGTGCTGCGCATTCCAGAGGGGGCGGCAGCGTTCTGGGGGAATTCCTTTGGCATTGTCCCGTGGCTGAGAGGAGAGGGAGGGGGGGGGGGGGGGGGGGGGGGGGGGGGGGGGGGGGCTGGTCCGGCGATTGAGGGCCTCCGCAGTTGCGAAACTGCGAACGGAATTCTGCAAACGCTGGGGACAAAGAACCATGGGATGGCCACTCCACTGCCCGGCGGCGCATTCCCGAGACAACCGCAAAGGAGAGCCCACCGGCTTTGCCCACGGGCAAGCTGGGCCCCGTTCTTGCCCGCGTGCCCCGTCATAATAGCGGGCGTGGGTTGCCAATGGGATAAGGTCATTCTCGTTGTGTTGGCCGGGGTCATTGTCCGGGCCGGTGAGCGTGATGGGAGGGGATAGCTCACAAAGGAGACAATCGCCCCCAGACAGCCACGCTTCTGATTTATTATTATTCATTGGGGGAGCAGTTGAAACAGACCACTTTTTGCCCTTGCTCCCCCTTCCTTCTTGCAACACGTCCGCGCTTTCCTTTCTCCTCACCGTCCGTGGAAGCAGAGACACACAGATCACCAGTCTCCAGTCGACCACTGGGAACAGACCACTCTCATCTCGGCCACTTTGCTGTGGCTCTGTGGTTTTGGCTCCTCTTTCCCACACCCCTCCGTTTGTCCACAACGCCCCCCTTTGCGTTGCCCTTGCCCGGGGCCAGGAGGAAAAAAATGACAGAAGTCGTAGCCACTTCCTCGCAACAGCGGCACCACTCGGCGTCGACCGGGCCCCTTACTCGCTCAGCCATGGCTGCTGCGCGGTCGCCGTCCGGACCAGTCCCAGCCCCGACAGTTGCAGTAACTGCGAGACAGCACGGATCCGAGACCTCGCCGACAGCCGCCCCTTTATCCTCCTCTGCTGCTACTGCTGGCCCACCTCCCCCGGAGCCTGCTGGGGAGCGGGAGCAGCAGCAGCAGCAACAACCACCCCGGCGGTCTATAACTAGGAAGCGGGCCGCCTCCATCAACACCGAGGAGGCCAACCGGCCCAAGCTCGAGAACTTGAGTCTGAGCACCCCCGGCACGGCCAGCGCGGGCTTGATCTGTCTGTGTACTCCGGCCCCGAAGGTCCCTCGGCCAAGAAACGGTATGTCTCCTTGCTCTTCTGTCACAGTCCCTGAAAGCACTTACCAGTCCCTTTTGCTTTGTTTTGTCACTTGCAAGAACTGTCCCTTTGTTGTTTGTGTGGAGTCGAACGCAAGAGAGACAGACACCTCACAGCCAGAAGCTAACACACACTTACCAGCCTTCATACTCTACCGCCAGCACCACCAAGCCCAGGTGGTCCAGCAGAACCCGGGGCTCGCCAACCCCGAGATCTCCAAGATCATTGGCGAGCAGTGGCGCAACGAGCCCGAGGAGCGCAAGAACCAGTGGAAGCAGCTCGCCGAGGAGGAGAAGCAGCACCACCAGCGCCAGTACCCGGACTACCGCTACCAGCCGCGCCGCGGGAACAAGGGCGGAGGCTCGCAGTCGACCCGGCCCGCCGCCGCGCCGGGCGAAGATCCCCACCGCTGCCCCAACTGCGGCGGGCGGTACATCGCCACGCCGAGAACCCCCTCGACGCCCTTCATGACGCCCACGGCTCCCAAGCCGGGCAGCACCCCGTACGGCCCGCCTCCGGGCCACCACCCCCTCACGTCGTCTAGAGGCGAGATGAGCCGTCACGGCCGCGCCCACCCTGCTCCGCAGTGGGCCAGCGGCCCCCAGAGCGACCCCAGCCTGTACGACATCCACGAGGACTACGGCAACGCCATGTCCCCCAACGACGCCAAGCGCCGCCGGTACACCGCCGCAGCGGGGAGCTACCACAACTTCCACTCGCTGCCGTCTCCTCCGCCCGCTTACCCCCAGCAACCCGGCCACCACCCTCCTCCCCACACCCGCCAACCCTCCCTCAGCAACCCAACCACCCCCGCAGCAACAGCAGCAGCAGCAGCAGCAGCAAACTACGCCCCCGCCGGCGGTGTCTCCCTCCCCGGCCCATCCGCCATGCTCCCGCGCACCAGCCCAGGCCCGATGCCGCCCCCCCCGCGCCCAGCGCACTCCGTCCCCGTCTCCGTCTCGGGCCAGGTGCTCCCGACGGCCGTCCACCACTACCCCCCTCCTCCCCACACACACCTCCCGCGCAACCTGAACCCGAACCTACATGGAACTGCTGCAACCGCCGCCGTCGACTTTGACGAGTCCCTCCGCCTGCCCCCGCTGCAGACACACCTCCCGACGACGACGGCGACGTCGCCGGATAATAATTTCGAGGCGAGTGCTGCCACTGCTGCTGGGGCTGGGGGCGGTGGTGGTGGTGGTGGGGTGGGGCTGGGGATTCAAATGAATCCCACGCCGACTATCACTTCGTACGCAGGAGTTACAGCCGCAGCGGCAGGGGTTACGGCGAGGGAGCGGGATGCTGCCTCGCAGGCGCGGAGTGTCGAGGCCATGGTGATGAGTATCTCGTTTGTGAGTAAGCTGAGGGTGTTGGAGAGGATTAGTCCGCCTTTGCCAGCGGCGGCGACTACTCCTGGACCTGGACCTGTCCCGGGTGGGAGGGGCCCGGTGATTGCCGTGGAGGGGCCGGATGCACGGTTGGTGAGGGCTGTTGCGGGGGTTGTTGGACGGGCGTTGAGGGGTGCGTCGCCTGCTCAGGACGGGTGGGAGGTAAGGTGCTGGGAGGATGGGAGCGTGCAGCAGCAGCAGCAGCAGGAGAGGGGGTCTGTTGGTGGTGGTGTGGGGGAGGATGTGGTGATGGGTGAGGCGGGTGGGAGGGTCTCGAGGCAGGGCAGCCAGGGGAGTATCGCTGCTGCTGCTTCGGTCGATAACCCCTTCACGGCCTACCTGCGCACCATCTCCGACTGGCACGCCAAGTCGGCCGAGATCGTCCAGTTCGTCACCCGCGGCACATTGTCGTCCTCAACCGCCGCGACACCCACCCGCGAAACCCGCCTCTCTACCTCCTCCACCGCCACGACGTCTTCAACTTCCTCCTCCTCGTCTGCGTCGGGCAGCTCCATGTCGACGACCACCGACCCCAACAGAACCGAGCCCGAATCCGACGCCACCCCGCGCCCGTCGACGACTACCACTTCAACTCAGCGCCATCCCCTCCCCACCACTCCCGGTGGCACTTCACTCAACACCACCTCCGCCACCGCCACCACACAGAAAACAAACAAAAAGACAAACAATACCAACAAACTGCCCATCGCCCTCCTGCCCTCGGGCTTCTCCCTCACGCTGGCCGACCGCTTCGCCTGCGCCGTGCCCATCACCGACGCGTACGCGCCCGTGGACCACTGGCAGTGGATGGCGACGCTGTGGCGGGGGATTGTCGGGGCTGATTTGGTTATTTATGTCTGTTCCAAGGCGTTTTCTGCTGCCGGTGCTGGGACTGGTATGATTGGGGAGGATGGGGGGACGGGGGGTGGTGGTGGGACGGTGGAGGTCAAGAGTGGGGGGTTGATTGTTGTTAGGGTGCCGGTTGCTGTGTCTGGTGCCGGGTATGGGGATGGTGGTGCTGGGGATAGAGAGGTGGTGGTGGATGAAAAGATGGAGCGGCGGTTGGGGTTCGAGGTTGTGGAGTGGGTGCGGGGTGGGGGCTGGGTGAATGCCGGGCGGGGGGTGGAGGGGGGGATGGGGATGGAGTATTAGGGCAGATTGGAATCATGGTTGATTGTGTTTGCATAGATGGGTTGTTAGTCGTTCGTTCCTTCTGGTTGA
Organism: Parachaetomium inaequale; assembly: GCA_033296685.1. Lineage (NCBI taxonomy): Eukaryota > Fungi > Ascomycota > Sordariomycetes > Sordariales > Chaetomiaceae > Parachaetomium > Parachaetomium inaequale. The sequence continues at coordinate 26,450 of MU854494.1, read as the reverse complement.
AGGGTGGGTGGGGAATGGTGATCTGGGATTTGGTGTTGATGCCATGTAGTCGAGTAACAAACACTGTACACTATCTACGCCTCTTCTCCGTGCTCGGCCGCAGTGATTATACGGCTGCACTTGAAGTCGATCACTGCATGCAATGTCCTGCACAAAGGGTCGACCACTGCATAATACATGATCTGGCACCTACCTACCTACTTGACGCAACTGGCCTGCGGAGAGGGCATGTAGGCCTGCTGTAAACGGACGACCGGTCAAGCCGTCAACATCGGTCATGTCTCGGGAGCCCGCATCGATCTGAGGAAAGTCTGGTTCGACCCAGTGGTTCGGGAGATTGCTGCAACCGTTTCAGCGTGCCGGCGAACTGTTGGCTGCGGCAGTGGCGTGCAAACGCAGGTCGGGCATGTGCAGCTCGTTGGATGCAGCGGGAGAGTTTGGGCCACTTTGCGGGGAGCGGGCGAAAAAACTCGCGGCGCGCCAAACCAGCCAGGCCTGGGTCCTGCCTTCCCTCTGAAGGGGGGGTGCCTTCCTTTTATAGCAGATTTGGCTTTCACATGCAGTCATATGCACGCCAAGACGCACCAAGACACTGTCACCGGCACTTGCCGCCGTCCCGTTTGGGCTGTCCACTGGGAATCAGCAATGTGGGGCGCCCCCGCTCGCCGTCTGTTTACGCGTCGCTTCTGGCGCGCCTTCTTCCTCCCACTTTCATCTTCTGGCACAGAAAGAGTTCTTTGAGCAATCAAGCAATTAAGGCATTTACAGCATTCAGAAAGCAAACCAAAGCAATCAGCAATCAAAAGCAATCATCAGCAGTCACTGCCATCAGTTCAACGCATCAGTTCAGCAACCGCCGCCCGTCAACACCGCTTGCTTCGTCCGACTGCAGTCCTCGACCAGCAGTCCGCAGCAACCGCGTCCGGTAGCATCAGCTTGCCTGTCCTGCATCGCAGCAGACCGCTCGACACCAGTCACCACATCATTCAATCAATCACCACTTGCTCCCGCATCCGCACCCCCATCCGCGACATTTGACACCATCCACCACTCTACACCGCAACCGCGTCCGTGATCACTCGTCACCCACCACCACTTCAGTCAACCACCACGCGTCAACAACCGCATCACCACTACGTCACTTGATCTGTTCTGCACAGCAGCCTCAGTCTCAATTGCACAACGTCAACACCACAAGATGTCTAAGGGTTAGGTATCTGTTTTTGACAACATGTCTCTGTCAGAGTTGACCGTTGGACGGAAGGTCCAGCTGGCTGACCAGCGCTATGGTATGTGAACCCTGCTCTTTTTGCTCCTTCGCCTTCCGGTGGCTCTCCCCTTGGAAGCCCGTTGCTCCCGAGCTACCTGTACTTAGGCATTTGCAATTGAAATGACAGCTGACATTGTTGGGCAGGCATCATCCGTTTCGCTGGCCAGACCATTTTTGCACCCGGCCTCTGGGTCGGCATTGAGCTCGAGGATCCCTCAGGCAAGAACGACGGCAGTGTCAATGGCGAACGCTACTTCGACTGTCCCATGGGCTACGGAATGTTTGTCCGCCCCACCACTCTAAAGCTGCTCCCCGGCCCAGCCGCTCCGTACATGCCTCAGCCTGCCAAAAAGACCGGGACGGCACGCCCGAGCAGCATGTTTTCATCGGCATCTTCCCGTGGCTCCACTCCGGCCGACCCGGGTTTGACCAAGCGGATGAGCCTGAACGCTCCTAGTCCGACGCCAGGCCAGAAGCCGACCCGAACCCCCAGTGGCATCAGGGTAAGTTCTTTTTTGTTTGTGTTGGAAGAGAGCCTAGTCCGACTAACCCCGTTTCAGTCGCCGACCAGATCGCCTACCAAACAGCTGGGCACCGCACCTTCAAGCGGAGCTCCGTCTCGCACCACGACCCCTTCCAATGCAAAACCTACCTCCCGGTCCCGTCCGTCGGTCTCGGCGGCCCGACCCTCCATGGCCCCACCTCCCATGCCGGCCAGACAAGCTCGACAGGTTTCATCCGCCACTGCTTCCAAGGCAACTGGTGCCGGCCCGAAGACCACAAATGCTCCGACTCGCACGCCGAGTGGCCGACTGACAATCTCCGCCAAGCCAGGCGTTGGTCGCCCATCCACCACCAGGGCTGCATCAAGCGCCCAGTCGGGTAATGCCAAAACCCACCCTGTCGGCAAACGCTCCAGCTCCGACAGCACAGCTTCAGCCCCGAAGAGCAGTGATGAGGAGGCCATTTCCCCGCCGCTCACCAGTCCTGTCCAGCTGAGGACCATGGCACTGGAAAAACTCACGGGTTCGGCGACCTCTACCGCCAAAGAACCCGCCAAGACGGCCACCAGGACAAAGTCACCCACCGTCACCAAAGCAGCAGGTGGCGCTGTGGCACCGTCGCGGCCCGCAGCCAACAGTGCTGCTGCCACCAAGGAGATCGAGGATCTCAAGACTAAGCTCCGCGTTCTCGAGAAGAAGAGGATCGAAGATCGCGAGAAGCTCAACATGCTCGAGAAGACCAAGAGCGAGCGCGACAGATTTGAGAGGATCATCCAGACTCTGCAAATCAAATACCAGCCGCAGCAACAGGAGATTGCCGACCTCAAGCGGCAGCTCAAGGAGGCCGAGTCTCGCCTTTACAACGTCGAGGAGATGCAGCAGGACCATGACTCGGCCATGGAGCTTGCCACACTCGACCGCGAGATGGCCGAAGAAATGGCCGAAGTTTACAAGACAGAGCTCGACGACGTCAAGTACAAGAACGAGGAGCTCGAACTGGAAATCGAGATTCTCCGCGAGCAGCACGACGAACTCACCAAATTCATTCCAGAGGAGGATCGCCTCAACGGCAATTGGCTTGCACTGGAGAAGGATAATGAACGACTCCGCGAAGCCCTGATGCGGCTCCGAGACATGTCGAGAGCGCAGGAAGAGGAGTCTCGAGCTGCTCTCAAGCAGGCGGAGGAAAACTGCAAAGAGTTTGATGACATCAGGGAACAGCTTCAAGCCTGCAGAGATCTTCTAGCCCACAAAGAAGAGAATGTCGAGGACTTGCGTGAGCAGCTCGACGATGCACTGGGAGCCGAAGGCCTCATTGAGACTCTGACGGAGCAGACGATGAACCAGGCAGAGCAGATCAAAGAGCTCCAGGCCACCATTCGCGACCTTGAGGATCTGAAGGAGATCACCGATGAACTCGAGATCAACCATATTCTCCATGCGAACGAGATGCAAGATGAGATCTACAAGCGGGACGCCATCATTGCTGAGCAGATGCGCCAGGCCGCCGTGCAGCAGAAGGCGACCGAAGACATGGAGTACACGCTGTCTCGCTTCCGGGAGCTGGTCACCAGCCTGCAGAGCGACCTGGCAGACATGCGTGCTTCTCACGCCGTCACCGAGAACGAATCGGAGCAACTCAACAACCGGTCCCGCGCTATGCTGGATTTGAACATGAAGCTGCAAATCTCAGCCGCCAAAGCCCAAGTGAAGACGATTGACCTCGAATTGCGCCGTATGGACGCGCAAGAGGCAGAACAACACCTGGAGATTGTCACCATGTTCCTCCCCGACACCTACAAAACCGACAGGGACTCGGTTCTCGCCCTGTTGCGATTCAAGAGATTGGCTTCCAAGGCCAACATCATCAGCGGCTTCATCAAGGAGCGCATCAACGGTCAGCCTCATCCGGGACACGAGAACGAGCTGTTCGAAGGCTGCGGCGCCATGGACAAGCTCGCCTGGGTGTCGTGCATGTGCGACCGGTTCATCAACTCCATCAGCCACTGTTCGCTCGAGCAGTTCGCAAAGTACGAGGGTGCCTTGTATGAGCTGGAGCCAGTCGAGCGCGCCCTGAACGGCTGGATCGAAAGCCTCAAGCAAGACGACCTGAAGGAGAAGCAGTGCTCCGCCGAACTCCAGCGGACCATTGCGCTTATGACCCACCTCGCTGAGGTTCACATTTCAAACGACCTCGAAAGCTTTGCAGACGACATCCACATGAAGGCGTCGCTCATGCAGAGCTATCTGGAGTCGGCCGCCATCTCATTTGCGGCCACGGCAACCATGGTTCAACAGGTTGTCGTACAAGACGAAGAAGAACTTGGCCAGCACTTCTCGAAGAAGACCGAGGCCGTTGTCACCCAGACACGCAGCGCCAAGGTCATTGCCAACAAGACGGTCCGCGCCCTGGAGGATCTGAAGTCGAGGTCTCTGTCTCTGCTCCCGGAGACTCTCGACGCGTTTGACCAGTGCGAGACTGCGACTGCAGAGCTTGCCGACATGGCGCGGAGAATCGGCCTGGATCTCCATGAGTTTTTGCACGAGGAGGGCAGGACTGAGCCATACACCTACTCGGATGTCCAAACCTGCACACAGAAGACGGCCACGACTGCCTTTGGCTCAGACGAGGCTGATCTCTTCTCCACCTACCTCAACAAACTGCGCACCGTCACGTCATCGATTTCGGACCTCGCAGCATTGAGCACCGACCTCTCTCAGACCCAAGAATTCGAACGCAACCAGGCTCCATGGATTCTGCGGAGCCAAGAGTTCAAGGTGCTCAAGGAAATCCCAATTGAAGTCGAGGCTGAGGCCCGCCGTCTCAAGGACGACCTCACCAATGCCCGACGCACCCTCGCCATCCGCGAGGAAGACCTCAGCACAGCCCACCTCAAGATCGAAACTCTTGAGTCCCGCATGCGCGACGCCAAAGCAAAGGCATCACGCATCTCTGAGCTGGAATCACAAATTGAAACCGCCAAAGAGCAGGCGGCCACCCTCTCCGAAAGCATCAACAAACAAGATCGCGAGCTCAAGTCCCTCGAGCTTGAGCGCGACAAGTGGAAGCAGGTCGCCAGCAGCAGCCGTGTTGTCGCGGGCGGCAGCGCTGAAGGCGAAGCTGGCACCAAGGCCAACCAAGAGCGTGCGGTTGCCACAGCGCGCGAGATCGACAACCTTAGGACGGCCATCGACGCACTTCAATCCACTGTGCGCTACCTGCGCGATGAGAACCGCCGCGCGCGGATGAACGAACAATCGAGTTACGACTGGCTCGCGGAGCCGCTCACTAAGAATGTGCCGCCAGCCGAACAGCGCAAGGCCATGGTCGCCACCGAGAGTAGGGCTGTCCTCGGTGAACTGGTCAACCTGGCGAGTGGCGCCACAGTATTCGACATGGCAAGCTTGCCCGCCGATAAGGTGGCGTGGAAGCCTGCTAGAAACACGCCGCAATACCACGCGGCAAAACAAATGGAAGATTTTGGAGCCTGGAAGGGCTGGCAGGACGCAGCCATGAAAAAGGGGAAGACGGTTAAGGGCAAGACACCGGCGAGGGCAGGCGGAGAGAGTTCGGGGAGGAAGGGTATGAGCCCTGCGGGGAAGATGCAGATTCGTCTGGTGGGGAAGGACGGGAGTGTGGTGCCTGGGAGAGAGTTGGAGATTGTGGGGTCGCAGGAGTGGGAGGCGTTGCAGGGGAGTAAGAGGTTTTTGTTCATGTGAAGGAGAAGAAGAAGCGTTGTTTTCAACGGGATGAAGAGCGTTGGTTTTTGGGAGAGGAGGAGCGTTGTTTTTCAGGGGAAGAAGAAGCGTTGATTTGAGGAGACGAAGAGCGTTGATTTCAAGCGGACGAAAAAAAAAAAAAAAGAAGAAAGATAGAGAGAGAGGAGAGAGAGAGCGTTGTGTTTTCAGGGGACGAAGAGCGGAGCGTTGCTTTTTCAGGGGACGAAGAGCGTTTTTTCTTGGGGGATTTTGGATGATGCATCAAAAAGTGAGGCGTTTGGGGCATTGCGTGGAGTTGTTGCTTTGAGATACCCCTATAGACTTATAGGACAGCGGCCATAAATTGAGCGTGCTTTACACAATCTCCTTGACTTCCATGTGCCGTGATATTTGTTGTGACATGTTGCCAGTGTGTGATATTCCCAGTCGCAGACCGAGATCAAGAGATTGGCAGGGAGAAGTGAGTTGGAGATTCGAGTTGGTCAGGAAACTCAACTTTGCAACAGAGACACCCCCACCAGCCATTCACAACGGTAGGCGATGGTTTCTGGCCCCCCAAACATCGAGGAATACCATTGCCTGGAAGTCGACTGCCCAACGATTGTAGAACTCGAGCATGAGAATGAACCCATTCGAACGACACGCTTTCCGCAACAACCAGAGAGTCAGCTAGCTGAGTCATCTTCTCCAACGAGAACGACGTCTAGGTATGTACTCTGCTCCCTAATAGCTGCGTAGGTCTGGAACACAAAAGCGATGCACCTGCTCGACAACCGGGAGACTTGACAATGTACAGGACGGGCATAGGCAGACGGGCGACAGACAGACGGGCGGCAGAAGATAGAGGGATGGGCAGATAGATGGACAGGCGGATAGATGGGCAGGCAAACGGACAGGCAAGCAGACAGAAGACAGGCAGACAGACAGGCAGCCAACAAATGCATTACACCATTCTCTAGTATGCACACACCCTCTATTTCCCCTTCCCCTTCTTCTCCCTCTTCCCCCCTCCACCTCCCGCACCGCCACTCCCACCCACTCCGCCGGCACCACCACCCCCAGCAGCAGCCAACAAACTCGCCATATCCGGCATCCCGCCCGGCCCGCCCGCCCCGGCTCCCTGCATCTCCTTCATCATGTCCTTGAGAAAGTTCTCGCTCACCCCGCCCCCCGTCATGGCCGGGCTGTAGTACGGCAGCAGCTCGCCCATCTTCCAACCGCGCGGCACCGCCGGCCGCGGCCAGGGTTTACCCGGCTCCTGGGCCTGCGGGGGCATCGGTGCGCCGCGGACTTCCATGCGCAGGGAGCGGGACTGGTCGGTGGTCGGGTTCGCGCGCAGGTGCTGCGCGACCAGGAGGTAGAGGTGGTGTTTGTTGTTGACTGTCGTCGCAGATGGTTGGGGTGGTTGACGGAGATTGACCTTGACGCGGCCCGGGTTGGCCCAGTCCTTGGGGTGGATCTTGCCGGCCTCGAGGACGGTCTGCAGGCGCAGGGCGGCGCAGGCCTGCACGATGTCGATTGCGAGGGGGTTGGCCACGGCGAGGGAGCGCGGCACGCGGCGGCCTTCGGCGCGGGTGCGGGTCGCGTCGAAGTAGACTGGGTAGAGGCACTGGTAGGACTTGTAGGCTTTTTCGTCGGTGGTGGTTTGCATTTGTACTTGGGGGTGGGAATGTTGGAGGTGTTGGTGTTGGTGGCGGGGAGGTTGTGGTTGCGATTGTTGGGGGGGTGCAGGTTTGCTGCTGTCGTCGACTCGTCGCATGATGTCGGACTCGACAAAGTCGTCGATGTCGTCCTCGGAGGGGTCCGACATGTCGACGTCGCTGTCCGAGACTTCTTCTACCCGCGGGTGGGACATGGCGGCGGTGGTGGTGGGTGTGGTGGTGTGTGGTGTGGTTTGTGGGAGAAACGTGGGGAAGCTGGCTTGGAGCAGGAACGAGGTCAACAGTAGGGCAAAATTAAGGTGCGGTCTGTGCGTGGGTGTGGTGGGGTCGAGATGGCCAGAATTAACTGTAGGAGAGCAGAGGATTTGAGGACTGGTGGCTGCGTGACTACAGTTTATGGGTGTTAGGTCGCATTTGGTCCAGTTCAACATCATTTTCCGTCTTGCACTTTGCAACACCACTCGTTTTTGTGAAATTCGACTTGAGTTAATTTAGCTACCTATCGAGATAACAGACTGAACTCTATTTTCTCCGAACTGCGTGCTATCCATCATGATGATATCAGAGCAGGCATCAACAGGTGTCTGGCACTTGGTGCAGCTCCTGCCGGTCGACGCATCTTCAAGGGAATTGAATGGATCGGGTTTCTGCCAGTGGCATGGCATGCTCCTGCCGCGTGCAACAGCAGCATCTAATGCGGCGCAACAAATTGGCGAATCGCATTGAAAAGCTGGCGCATCACAAGCCTGAGGCGCCGCCGAGCCACAGCTGCGACAACTCACAAACTCACAACTCGCTCGCAACCCGCGACCACAGCCCTTCCATCCAACTCCATCTCTGTTTCAAAGCGGAGCATATCTTACACAGCACCTCCCTAGTTCACTTTCCCCATCGGGCTGCATACAATCTCCTTTCCCGAGATCACCGCAATCACTCCTTTACTAGCCTGCGCCTCACTCGCCGAGCCGAAACGACAATTGACCCGTTTGCTATCGCATGCAAGCTCGGAGGGCCAGCTTCGATATCTTTCTGCAGCCGGGGTATTCTTTGCTTCGAAGCCGAGGCCCCCCGGATCGTCTTTGGACACGGTAGCTACGTGAAAAGGGAAAAGCGAAACTTAGCTTCTTCATAACCGATCATCTCTGCATGGACGGGCTACGGAACGGCCAGATAACATCCCCGACAACGGCAGCGATGGATGTTAATACCACCATTGCCGAGTTTGTCCACCGCTACCAGAGCCTCTCCGCCCACCGAGACTCCCAGGACAACCTGATTAAGGTATGCTTCCGAGCCCACAGCTCTGCAGCCCGAATATCCCCGGCTAATTCCGTGACAGGACCTCATCGTGTACTCCGAGTCGATTGAGTCCAGCCTCCGTGCCGAAAATGCCAAGCTGCTGGGCCGGCTCCGGGACACTGAGCTCGACCTTGAGGACGCCACTAGGTCAAGACGGGAGTTGCAGCAACAGGTCCAGCAGCTCGAGGTCTACCGCGAGGCGGTCTTGCAAGACAACAACTATTTGAAGGTAGCATCCCTCAACCGGGGCATCGACGACTGCTCACTCTCTCTGCAGAATAGCAACCCGTATGTTATCGTGCTGTTAGACGCCGACTGTCTTCTGGTAAGAGCCCGGATCCCGAAGATGCTCCGTTGTGCTTACATCAAATGCACAGTTCAAAGAAACCTTCATCCGGCAAGGCATCGAGGGCGGCAAAAAAGCAGCATATGCCCTACGGGCTGCCATTCTCGAGCAATGCGGCGCTCATGCCGGCGACATCGAGGTTATTGCCAAAGCATATGCCAATCTTGCCGGTCTTTGCAAGGCCATGCGGCAAGATCGCAGTCTGGGCAGCGAAAGCGACCTCAAAGACTTTTCGTTAGGCTTCACCCAGGCCAAGGCCACGTTTGACTTTGTCGATGTCGGCCACGGCAAGGAGAGGGCAGACAACAAGATCAGGGGTAGGCACCTCAATCCGACGAGTCAAAATCGGGCTGGTGCTAATACGGAGCTTAGAAACCACAAGATGGCATCTCCGCAACACCAACTGCAAACAGGTCATCCTCGGCATCTCCCACGACGCCGGATACGCCCCGTTTCTTGACGAACTGTTCCAGGATGTTGCCCTCCGCATCCGCGTTACTGTCCTCGAGGGCATCCCCACGGTCCGCGAGCTTGCCGCAACCGGAGCGAACATTTTGAACTTGAACGACAGGCTCTTCCGGTCCGAGAAGTTGGTGGACAAGGCCCTCCCCGAGCCTTTTATCCCGGCGGTTCCGGCCTCCCTTGAAATTAAAGTCACGTCAGCGAGCATCACCAGCGTTAGCGCCCCGACGCCCGCCACATCGGCCACATCAACACCGGCCCAAGCGGCCGCCACCACCTACGCCCGCGCCGTCAAGAACCCAACCCCGCCCCCACAAATCACACTCCCGTTAGCGCCCAAACCAGCGCCCGCCGCAGCCCGCCCTCCCCAGCCAAAATCCACAACCTGGTAAGCCTTACACGGCCCCCTTTCTCGGAACCAAACAATAAACTAACAAAAGACCAAAGGAACCCCGGCCCCCGCGGCCTCGACGCCCCCCTCAAGGTCTCCCAGGCAGCGCTCGACACCATCAAGAAGCGCCGCGACCACAACAAGCTGTGCAACAACCACTACCTGCGCGGGCCGTGCGCCAAGGGGTCCGCTTGCGCCTTTGAGCACCGTACGTCAATCCCTGCTCTTTCCCCCCTTACAGCTCTGGGTAGCTACGGGGACGCTCCCCGTGAATCGGTCTGGAAAAAAGGAAAGGAAAATAGCTGACACTGTTGGGCAGAGTACCGCCCTACCAAAGACGAGCTGGTCGCTATTGCGTTTTTGACGCGCCTGAACCCGTGCTCTAACGGGCAGGCGTGTGAGGTGGAGGATTGTATTTATGGGCATCACGTATGTTTCTCTTTTCTTTTTTCTGTTTTCTTTTTTTTCACTCTTTTACTCTCTCCAAGTGGGGAGGTTGGTGTTGAGGGGTGGTGGTTTTGCGGGGTGGTGTTGAGGGGTGTTGTGGGAGGGGTGCTGTTGAGTGGTGTTGTTTTGCTTGAGGGGATGTTGCCTGCTAACCTGATTGATAGTGTCCCAGTGTGCAGAACGGCGTGTGTACGCACCCGTTTTGCAAGTTTGGCAAGGAGGACCATCCGCCTGGGACGAGAGTTAAGGCCCACAAGTCTTAGGGATGGATGGTGGGAGCGCTCTCTCTTTGTTGAGTATGGGGCTGGGACCCCTCAAGGGTTTGCTGTCAGTCATGACTGAGTAGGGAAGTATGATTTGGGGGATCGGTCATTTTTGAGCCACGAACATGAGGAGAGTTTCGGGATATGGCACGTCGTCGGCTTGCCTCGGCTCAGCTGTTGAACAGACACGGCAGCTGTGTTTAGCTTTATGGGGAGGGAGAAGGGGGATCGATGTGACGACGACTGGAACATGAATATACCGAGTATGGGGAAATGTACTGTAGCAAATTGAACATGACGAACCGGTTTGGAATATACAAGATCTCTGGCCTTGTCGTTTTGCTATCCATGTCCCAGCTCATCTCAGCGGAGTACCAGTGGAAGCAGGCGCGCATACCAAGGTGGCGGATCACAAGAAACACAGATGATCTCATCGTCGTCCGCTGGACCGAATACCTCGCCGCCATTTAGCTACAGACCATCCGAACCAACAGCTCCCTACGTCGACAACTGCAGTCTCGCCCCCGTCCCCGTTCAAGTTACTCGCTCTGCCCAAAATACCCAGCAACAGTACCCGTTTTGAACCCGTCCATTGCCGCCCCAGCATTGGCGGCCCGCGTAGCCACGACACTAACATTCCCGCCGCCACCCCTTTCAAGAAGCAGGTTTCTGTTGTTGATGGCGGTGAAGCCGTACACGTACATCTTCTCGTTGGACTCGTACAAGGCCGCATTGTCCTGACAGTCTTCGGCGCACATGGTCCGCTGCGGGCCGGCAACAAAGTTCCAGAAGCCGCTGCTGTAGATGTTGAGGTTCTTTGAGTGGGAAATGCGCTGGTACAGCCCCATACGTCACTGTTATCCGTTAGTCCGTCCTCATGTGCGTTGCTGGAAAAGGGGTTCAGGGGCTGGCTGTACTTCTGCCTCGTTGTCCCCACACCAGCTGAAGTCGGGATCACTCTCCAGCAACGACTCGATCCAGGGTGCTGGGGCCAGCAGGGTATTCCCCTTGCCCTGCCAGTACGCCGACTCCCCCTGCTGCAGCCCGATAAACACGTTCTCGGCCTTGTTGATGTTGACTTGGTACAGCACATTGTGTTCTGCCGCCGTCAGTCAGCCTCATCCCCTATTAATGGTACCCCTTTTCCCACTCCCTCTAGTCTTGAACTTACCAACACCCATCCCCAACATCCACGTCCCCCTCTTGGCCTCGATCAAGAAACCCCCCGCAACCCCGGGATACACATCATGATTTCCCCCTCCACCAGTACCAGTAGAGGTAGTAGTCACGGCATCTAAATCATGATCCGCCGTCCAACTCCACACATCCTCCCAGTACGACCGGGACCCCTCCCGCAAATGCAGACTCAACCGCGCCGCCAGACACCCCTCGGGCCTGCTCGCACACCTCTCTCCGCTAAAGACCCGACCCCCTCGCACCCCCCACCCGAAAATGACAGTTCCAAAACCCCACGTCCCCTGCCTCCGCCCCGCGCATGTTCACCTCCATCAGCACCAACCCCGGTAGCACGTCTGAAGTGGTGAGGATGAAATCGCTCATTTGCGCTATGCCTGCCAGTGTCTCTACTTCTCCTCCTTCTTGTTGCTCGCGCGCACCGACCCGGATCATCGCCCTCGGATTCTCGGCATCCGCAAACTTGGCGCCCGTGGCCGACAGCTGTGTCCAGGCCTCGCCGACCAGCCGGCTGTTGGGTGGGGATGAGCAGCGTGTCGCTGAGGAGGTAGATGCCGTGTGGGAAGTAGACTACCTTTTCTTGAGTGGCGGCGGTGTTGAGGATGGCTTGCAGGGCGGCCGTGTCGTCGTGGATGCCGTCGCCGTGGACGACGGGTCCCCCGGGGTGGGATTTGACGTTGAGGATGCGGGTGAGGGGGTGGGTTGCGTAGGTTGGTGGGGGGAGGGTGGGGTAGGCGTTTGTGGTGGTGTTGATGAGGGTTGATGGGCGGGTGACGGGGGTGAGGTGGCCGGGGGAGTAGATCGGGGTTGGGGACGTGGCGTTGTGGGGGGTAGGTGTTGCCGCGGATCCAGGCGTAGCCCGCGGGGATGGATCCGGTGAGGGTGGTGGTTGGGCCGGTTTTGATGGTCTGGGTTGGTGTGTTGTTGTATTAGTGACAGGGCTTGGTGCTCATGTTCCCCCCTTCATTTGCTCACTTCTTCTCCTTTTACCTCCTCTTGCTTCCTTTACGTATGGAATGTTATAAGAGAGACCTTGGAACTTACTGCCAGTACAGAGTCATCAACACTGACGTTTTCCAGTACGAGGGAACCCGAGGTACTGTTGGACGCAGCAGCCGCGGCAACGAGGACCGACGTGTTGGTGGCAGTCGAGTCCATCAGGTTCAGCATGCCGCTGCCGCCCGTGCTGGTGTCGATGCCAACCGAGCAGCCCTCAAACGTCAGCGCTTGGGCGGTGGCTTGGAGGACACTGGCAAGACGAATTCCGGTTTGCACATCTGTCGGCGAGGTCAACATTTGTATGCGCAACACCACCCCTTATTCAAGGGTAAGTCTTGGAATTGGATCAGGGGCAAGGTAAGGGGTACCCTGGAAACGAAGGCTCTTCAGATGATACTGAGTTGCCGTCAGCTCGACACCAACTCCACCACCACTGAACAAAAGATCATTCATGATCAAGGCGGAGCACAAGCCCTGCGTTAGGACGCCAACATGGGCCGCCGCGCCGATGGGCATGTTGAACTGGACATTGGACAGCAGGTTGTTTTGGCTCACGCTCCACTCCAGCAGGACGATGGCCTTGGTCGGCGGCACCGCGGTGCTGTCTAGCACGAGATTCTTGACACCGTGGAAGAAGCCGACGAGACCGGGGTAGCGTTGGTCGTGCCCGAAGAGCAGGTAGGTGCCCGTGAAACCAGGCGCCGCCTTGATGGTCGGGAGGTTGGTTGGGTCGCCCATGATGACTGTTCCGATGGCGCTCTTGATGGTCGACTGGACGAGATAGGTGCCCGCTGGGAAGTAGACAACAGCGGGCTGGCCCGTGGACCCGAACCGCCCCGAGTCGCGCGTTCCGGTGCTGTCGCCCGTGTTGATGGCCCGCTAGATGGCGGCTGTGTCGTCGGTCGTGCCATCTCCTCTGGCCCCGTAGTCCTTGACGTTGCGAAAGACGGTCCAGTTTCCGCCGTTGGAGATGGTTGGGCTGATGCCGTTGTGCTCAATGTGCTCATACCAGTATCCGGTGGCGTTGTGTAGCGGCGCAGGGCCACTCACACTCACCGCGGTAGCCAGTGCTAGGGCCAGAGAGAAGAGTAACAACATTCTGAGTCAATGCTGTGGTTGATGACCAGTGTGTTGTCACCCCTAGTCATTGACAGCGACCTAAATATATACCTATACGATACATCGTGGTTAGATCTAAAGCCCGAGACCACAGCCCTATTTTCCACGAATACCCTCGTCGTGCTACCGAATCTGCGCCGCGTCATCCTCAATCTTCGAAATGTTGGTTTGAGGAGGAGATCAAAGTTACCTTGAACGTCGCCGGCACTGCTTGTCGGCAACACAGCACGTGCACGGGGCCCAGTCTTGATTCCCGGCTTAATGCACCCACGTGGCCGATCTCGATCTCCCGGCCCGGATGGTACCCTGCGGTGGGACACCCCAGAAAGTTCGGTCGGACGGGACTGGTCGGCAGGTCGCCCGGCATCTGTATCTGTCTCGGTGGCCAACCATGGCATGTAAGGTATGTATGGTCGGTACAAGTCAAGGTGCATTTCAAGTCTGGGTGATCCAAGTTCATGGTCGGGGGGCAACCGACATCAACATCAACCTCACTTTGTCTCGTACCAACTATCACATGCCACCCTCTCTATGCCTCTACGGCCGAAGCCAACGTCCCAGCCCCAGGGCCAAAACTCCGACACACCTACCTACCTCTCCAATACTTCCATCCGCCCAGCGAACCCATGTCCTCGGCCAGGGGGATATCAGCGCTATTACCTTCCATGCCATCCATTTCCACACCTTTCCCCTGCTCGAGAGTCAAATCCCTAGCTGACCGGGATGCTCTTGCCGGGGGGAGGGGGGGGTTGAGGACGGGAGCTTTTCTTCAATATGAACATCTCGCCCCCGACTCGTGAGGAGGGGCTGTATACCTAGGTAAGGTACAGGAAATGGACTAGAAACACAACTCTCCTCATCGAGAATTTTGTGTCAAGACATAAAAGAAGGCAGGGAGTCCAGGAGTGAGTTGTTGGGTGCTTGGTTGGTCGGTTCCAAGGGTTAGGGTTCTTTTCAGAAGCTGATCGGCTAGCCCCTGTCTCTCAACCATCAACGTTCCCGAGGAGCAGGTCTCCAGCACAAACAAGCAACTGAATCGAGAACAACCAGGCCAAGGCGCATGATCACGCCGGGGAAGATCTAACCCAAGCTCTATATACCAATACAAATGACCAAAATAAAAAGCCGAAGAACAAGATTAGATATTTTAATAGACTCCCACAGGCGAGCTCAACAACAACCTGTCTCCCTTCATATTTATTTCAGGGCATATCCCTTCCTGCCCGTCCTTGATGCTGCCTGCCCGTCTGCCCGCCTTCCCAGGTCCGTCCCATAAACGCCTAAAAGAGACCCATTACAGGGCTCATGCAAAACCCCCAGCAAACAAACCAACCAACCATGCCCCCCGCCAGAGATCCTCCCCGAACTTACAGCATCCCGGCTCCCATGTTAAGAGGGGAACCGCCCATTTCCTATCCTTACACACACACACACACACACATACCTCCCAAAATCACCCCCCTCAAAGTAAACAGCCGTCCATGATAAAGTCGGTTTAAGCGGTCTTCCTCTTCCGCGGCAGCCCCTGCGCCTGGCGGGCCAGGACGTCGCCCTCGGCGAGCCAGCGGCTCGCCTTGACGAGCTGCACGACGTTGATGATCTGCTTGAGGGCCATGACGGGGAAGCTGACGCCGGCGAACACCCAGGGCCAGAAGCTGTCCATCTTGTTGGCGCGGGCGAGCTCGAGGGCGCCGGCGCTGTGCGGGTTGGCAAAGATGTGCCGGAGCAGCGACGAGTTGACCTGGGCGCCCTGGTTGATGGCGGCCGCGGCGTGGTCGGGCACCGTCTGTAGGAGGGAGGGTGAGAGTAGTGGGGAGGAGAAGGAGAGCAGGTAGAGCGCGATGAAGAAGGCTTCGTTGAGGGCGCAGGCGATGAAGAGGACCGTCTAGGGGAGGGCTTGTTAATGGGCGCGTTGATTATGCGGTAAGGGGGGGGAGACGAACCTTGTTGGTGTAGTACAGCGACAGGATGCGGCTGCGCGACTTGTCGACGTTCTTGTGGCTGTTCTCGGCGCCGCCCATGGCTAGGGTCGCGTACATGTGCATGTAGTGGCTGGCAAAGTCGAGCGAGATCAGGCTCTGGAACACGATGGCCCAGCGGGGGAAGGCCGACGACAGGAAGACGAGCAGGCAGGAGGTGGTGCACCGGTCCGTCACCATGTCGAGCACGGCGCCGAAGCGGGTGGACTGCTCAAAGTAGCGCGCCGCATAGCCGTCGAGGGCGTCGAGCAGGCAGGACACGCTGTAGAGCAGCGAGCAGGTGCGCGGGTGCAGCGGCATGTAGTAGAGGGACGCGATGGCGAGGACGATGCGCGAGTAGCCTACGGGGCACCGGTCAGCATGTGGTGTGGTCTAAGCATCCGCTGCTGCGCAATCCGTACCGATGATGTTGGGCCAGAGCAGAAAGATGTTTTCCTGGGGCTCCTTCTCGACAGTGCCCCTCGCGGCGACGTGGGCGCTTCCATTGGTGTCGGCGCCGGGCGCAACCTCGTTATCTTGGCCCTTGGGCTCGGCCGTGCCCTGGCGTCGGTTCTTTGCTCCAGCCATGGTTGTTTACTGGACGGTCATCCAAAGATGCAAAGATTTGGCTGCTTCTCGTCCGAATCAGTTGGGACGGGTTCGAGATTGTCGGCACCGGCCTTCGGGGGCACGAGAATCCGAGCGATCCGGATGAGGCGGAAATGCGAATCGGACGGGTGGATCGGGGCAGGGAGGGCGAAATGCGAAATGCGAAATGCCTTGTGCAAATCGAGGTGTACGAGGTATTCCGGGATGAATGAGCGTGACGGAGCGTCGTCGACGGGGACGGGCCGGGGGCGGCGAGATGGATTGTTCGGGGTCTCGGGGAGGACACAGGCTGAGGTTTGCAGTCAGCCTGGCCTTGGTTGGACAAGACGCGATCTGGTGATGACGGAGGCCTGCGTCGACCCGAAATTTTGGCATTCCACTCAAAGCCGGGCACTTGCAGGGGTGCCGATAAGAGCCCCTGGGTGGGTAGGGTAATGTACCAGGTACCTATTCGTAGGTACGCGTACCGTAATTTCGTATTTACAGGCGCCAGAAGCTTGGGCCATTTGATGCACACGTTCCAATCCCAATCCGGGCTTTGAGACCGGAGAGTTCCATTGCCCGCTTGTTCTGGCAACCCACTCACGAGCCTCTCTTCCTTCCCTGTTCTCCAATGAATCGCAATCCGGGTTGAGCAACGCCGCCTGCTGGCCACAGCGAATTCTCTCGACGTTGCGCCAGTTGATGATGTTGCGGTTCTTTCGGCAAGCCATTCGTTCCTGATTCTGCCCTCTCTCTCCTCGGGTCCCGATCAAGACCCTGCAACGTCGTGTGCGGGCCGCCGGTTTGCTTCAGCGTTTCGGACCGCCGTGGAACTCGACATCTGCCGTTGGTCGTCGGACGTTAGTCGTTGGTCGTTGGTCGTTGGTCGTTGGGCCATCTCGATGGAACCAACGGGACCCGACTGCCATGTCGGCAGCCGATCGCGGTCGAGCTTCTGGAAAGTAGGGAGTTTGTCGTGCGGCGATCATACCCACCGCTCACTGTTGACGGTTGGTGTGTCTGATGGGGTCTGTGCTTGCCTTGCATGCGTCGACCTGCAAGCACTCGCAAGGGTCAAGGGCGGCGACGGAATGCGCCGTGCTGCACAGTCCCGGCCGGTCCCTCCATCTTCCACAATAGGGATGGCCGAGGGGTGTCGAGGACCCCGCCCGGATTGCGCTCCGGGCGCTTCGAAGCAAATCAGAGTGCGACACTCCTGAAGCCTCTGTCACCGAGGCACGGCCTGGAGCGCATCGTTAGCAGGCGGCAGGATGTGAGCTCTCGGGGCTGGGCTTGGAGCGAGCTCTCTGCTTCCGTCTCATCCATGGATGCCATGGATGCTGTGTATCGTGTTAACCGCCCTACCAGAGTCCGGAATGGACGAAATGGTCCTCTCTGGCTCGGACAACCAACACAACCGACGTTGCAGCAGCAGCCGCATCTTGCACCCCGGAAAGGGCGATCAGCCGTCCTGGCCCCTGTCCGTGCGATCCATCCCGTCCTCTCTTTTTATTTGAGGGCCTGGATCGACCAGACGCGGCCATCGGAAGCCCAGATCTCCTGTTGCACCAGGCCCCGATTTTGATGCCTCGGCGGTTGCAACGGTCTCTCTGAGACAGCATTGCATTACTCGGAAAGCTTCCCATCGTGCTGATCGCGGGTAGAGGCGTACATGCCGCTATTTTCCTCCGCAGTTCGGATGGAGCTCGACCCAAAGCCCAACTTGAAGTTGATGGAGCACAAGGAGCTCACCAGTGACCAGAGGGAGCTGAGATTCGACCGGTCTGTGCGCTTCAACCCCACGAAGACCAGGGCTCAAAAAAGGCCCCTGCACTGGCAGGGGTTCAGCTGGCGGTTGTGCGCCGACTGGCGGACTGGGGAAAAGCGGCACAGCCTGCAATTCTGTTCTGCAATTCTGCAATTGGATGCGACCCAGCGGTTGCAAAATCAACACATGCACTACATTAGCATCTGGTCTCCTTTCTTTTTCGTCACCTTTCTGGCCGGTGCTTTGGCGCTCGACTCCGCGGCTGCATTGCATCGTCCCATTGTCCAATTCGGGTCGACGCCAAGGCTGCATCGACTGGTTGAGGTGGCATGACATCCGCTGGACCTGGCTGGACCTGGCTGGGCCTGCACCTTGACTGCTGCTGCTTGAACAAACTTGAAGAAGTCCGTGGCCTCGACCCGGTCTGCCACAACACCCCTTTTGTCCCTTTATATTTTAGGGGCGACCCCTTCACCCAAGAGCTGCTTCCCGGCCCACTTTGGATACTCTCAATACTCCTCAGCCCAAAGCGGAAGATAAGGTAGACAGCCTGGGCTTAATTTGAGTGCTGCTGCGCGTCCCCGTTCCCGAAAGTACCTACCTACCTCCACCTGCGGGGTTCTTGTCAAACTTCGCACCCACCCGTCCTGCCGGACCCGCTGCACCAACGACGCATCAGGAGAGGTAAAGCCGACCCTGTCTTTTTGTCGACGCGTCTCCGTCTTTCGTCGTCCAGCATTTCGACCGCTCTCGCCGCCACCTCCCCGACCCGCGTGACGCACTCCGGCCGTAGCATCACATCGCGCATCCCGGGCAAGAGAGACGCCGCTAGCTGCGCTGCTGCGACGCTTCCCATCCCTGTGGCGTCGCTAGTCGCCAGCTCATCAATCACGGCTTGGGCACGCCTGCATCCCCGTGGGTCGCATCCAAGCTGCCGGTAAATACCGGTCGCCACGCTGGTCTAGTGCCTACGCTACGGATACCTACCACGCACACGTACAAAAGAGACCAGCCCAGCAGGCCTCCTCCCCGCGACCGCTTGCTCTGGCCATTCCTCGCACCTCCTTGCCGCTTCCATCCACCAGACCATCACACTGAACAGACGACGACAAGATGGCGGACCGCCACCCCACCCTAGCGCAGCCCTTCGCCGAGCGGGCCAAGACGGCCACGCACCCGCTCTCCCGTTACCTCTACCGCCTCATGGACCTCAAGGCCTCGAACCTGTGCCTCAGCGCCGACGTCACCACCGCCCGCGACCTCCTCACGCTGGCCGACAAGGTCGGCCCGTCCATCGTGGTGCTCAAGACGCACTACGACCTGATCGCCGGCTGGGACTACAACCCGCAGACGGGCACCGGCGCCAAGCTGGCCGCCCTCGCCCGCAAGCACGGCTTCCTCATCTTCGAGGACCGCAAGTTTGTCGACATTGGCAAGACGGTCCAGATGCAGTACACGGCCGGCACCGCCCGCATCGTCGAGTGGGCCCACATCACCAACGCCAACATCGACGCCGGCAAGGACATGGTGCGCGCCATGGCCGAGGCCGCCGCCAAGTGGAAGGAGCGCATCCACTACGAGGTCAAGACGTCCGTCACGGTGGGCACCCCCGTGTCGGACCAGTTCGACGACGCCGAGGAGCAGGAACAAGAAGAGCAGGCGCAGCGAGATCGAGATGAAAAAGGTGAGCCCCGCAGGCTCGACGCCAAGGAGCAGCAGCACCGCCGGGACAGCAGCAAAGACGTTGACGGCCGGAAAGGGAGCATCGTCTCGATCACCACCGTGACGCAGTCATTCGAGCCCGCCGACTCGCCGCGCCTGTCCAAGACCAACGAGCACGGCGGCGACGCCGTCTTCCCCGGCATCGAGGAAGCCCCAGTCGACCGCGGCCTGCTGCTGCTGGCCCAGATGTCGACCAAGGGCTGCCTCATGACCCGGGATTACACCCAGGCCTGCGTCGAGGCCGCCCGCGAGCACCGCGGCTTCGTCATGGGCTACGTCGCCCAAGAGGCCCTCAACGTGGCCCCGGACGATAACTTTATCCACATGACCCCCGGCTGCAAGCTGCCGCCGCCGGGCGAGGAGGAGAACGGCCAGGTCGAGGGCGACGGCCTCGGCCAGCAGTACAACACGCCGTCCCGCCTCATCGGCGTGTGCGGCACCGACATTGTCATTGTCGGCCGCGGCATCATCTCGGCCGACGACCCGCCCTCCGAGGCCGAGCGGTACAGGAGGAAAGCGTGGAAGGCGTATCTGGCGCGGCTGGCTTAGTGGGGGAGGGGAATTTGGTCGGACCTGCGTGTCCTGGAATTCGCCGAGGCTGCAGGAAGAATGGGACAAGGTGGTTCAATGGATTGGGCTGTTAAAAGCGCTATGAGTGTTTTGGCTACTTTTTTCTAGGAGATGGATAATCAACGGTGGTTATCGAGGGCGTTCCCGGGTCAATAGACTTGAAGATGGATGTCTCTGCTGTGCAATCCTGGACCGAGACACGGGAGAACAAAGGTTTTGCGGCACGGTGCATAATTTCCATTTTATATACAAGGTTTCTTTATCCGCGTCGAGTACCCGGATGCGGCTCAGGGTTGCTCAGGATTCCACGTACGGTCCGAGTCGCTTCCGGTCTTGCCAGGTCCGGCGATAACGGAAGGGGGCCCGTCAGGCGGCCAACAAGGCCTGGAGTTAACGGCCCTACCGGGAACACGGCGCGGGAATGCCAGTGCCGCAAATCTTGGCGACATGGGACCGCTGCCGATCCCCACGGTCGCGGCAGACGGCATGCTTACCAATCCCTGGTCGCGACATCATCCAGAGTTCCCGTCCAGGCAAGGCAGTCAGGGACATTGTGCTGGGACGGACACGATCGAAGAAATCTGAATTCTGTTTTTGCAGCACGCGCGGCCCGTCCTCTCTAAGCATTCCATTTACGCGTGTAGCAATTTGCCGAGTTGCAAGTTGACTCGGCGACACATCCATGTCCTCGACAAGCCCCGAAGACGGGGCGCCCGGCGCCGGGCTGGACTGGGCGGGTGACACGGCCGCAAAGGAGCAAGCCCGGCCGCCACCCCGCAAGCGGCGGAGAATTGTCATCTCGTGTACCGAGTGCCACCGGCGGAAGCAAAAGGTGCTCGCCCGCTCCCCCCCCCCCAGTCTTTCTACTCGGCCCTTCAAGCTGACACCTCCCAGTGCGACCGCAAGTTCCCCTGCACAAACTGCGTCTCGCGCAACAAGGACAACGCCTGCCGCTACGAGACGGGCGCGCCAACCGCCAAACAGCATGGCAGGCGGGCAACCACGGGGACGCCATCAGCCGGGGGCAACACCATCACCAGCACCAACCCTCATGAGCATGAGCACGGCCATGGCGACCATGACGACCTTAACCATGACCATGACCCCCCCAGCGAAACCACCACCACCACCCACCACCTCCCCCTCCCCACCAAAGCCGCAACCTTTGGCTACTCGTCCCACACGGGCGCCAACACCCTAGGCTTCCTGCACCACATCGAAACCGCCACCACCACCAGCACCCCTTCCCAGCCCCCCTCC
>MU854493.1:38598-66283 GCA_033296685.1 Parachaetomium inaequale | reverse complement strand
ACCCTGCGCTCGGCAGCCGGCAGCGGCGGGGCGTTGCTGCCCAGTCCGGAAGAGAGGGGAGTGGTGGATACGGCGCCGGCGCAGAGAGGGGGCAGTTCGGAGAGGGCGGTGGAGGGGGAGAGGCAGATGTGGACTACTGTTTGGTGGGGTGGTATGGTGCCTGGGTTAGTGGGGGGGTATAAACGCAAAAAAAGGAAAAGAAGGAAGAAAAAAAAAAAGAAGAAAAAAAGGTAGCGTACGGTCGTACTCGGGCAGGAGCAGGGCTTGGATGGCTGTGGCGACGGCGGGGTTTGCGCCGAGGGTGGCGAGGGGGATGGAGGTGGGAGTGGGCATTGTCGTGAGTGTGCGGATGGCTGGTTTGGTGATCTGGCGGAGGATGCGGGCGATGGGGAAGTCAGGCATTGTTTTGGTGGAGAGGTGATGGAGTGACGTTGGTTTTGGCGAGGCAGGGCTGTCTGTCCCCAGCCCTGCAGGCCCCTGCAGGTGGGTCAGCCCGGCCCGTCCCGCTGTCGTGGGGTCGCGACGTCGCACGGAAAATGGCCCGGGCATTGTGTTACCTCATCACATCAACACCATGCCATGAAGTCCTTGATTTGGCAATCAGATGTTGATGTCGGGTTCATTTACCATACGCACCGAGTGTGAAGTTGTTGGGTCGTCTTGACGTGGTGGTCGCGGGCGAAGAGAGAGGACTCGGTTTGTTCTGTCGGGGAAAATAGCACTGAAAAAGAAAACAAGAAGGAGAAAAAAAGAAGAAAAAGAAAAAGAATGGTGAGCTGCTAAACCCCCGAACCCTCAACTCTCACAGAGTGTGCATCAAATCGTGCGAGTACTGTCTACTACTAAGACGTTGTACCGACACACCCATGCGGGCAATACCATGAACGAGTTTGTCAGCCCAAGATCGGAGAATCTTGGGTAGCGCAGCATGCTGGAGTTGAACCAGCTGCCTCTTGTCATTGACTGGCATTCGAGACCACTTGACTAGCAAGCTCTTTGTGTTGTTGCCAAAGGGGAGCTGTGCGTGTACTTATAAAGGGCAGGCCGGGAAGGTGCTCGTGCTCGTGGCGGCAAACTAACCGGCCCGAGCCCTTTCATCCCATATCCGGGAGCAGGCGACGCGTCAGACGCGTTCCAGACGCGCGAGCCTTCAGGCCAAGAATCAACAACACAGCTTGATGTCCCTTTAAGCTGGCTCGGTACACTCACTGCCTTTCGAGTTTTTGGAAGTCGAAACCCTCGAGCATTGACGAATCAACTACCTCGTTTGAACCTGACAACAAGCAAGTAGCCTAGGCACTCGATGACCCAGACTTTGTATTCATGATGAGAATGATGGGAATCACCAGCAAGAATGAGAGCCAGGTGAACTTCAAGTATTCCAAGTAGCAAACTGACACTTTGTTCCGCAATGAAGCTAGAAGAAGCAAGACAGGCTTTCACTATCCAAATGAATTGTTCTGTCAGCACTCCGTTCTCAAGAGATCCGCGTAGCAGCTGGGCCTATTCACTTCAAAATTCCCTATTCATGGCCAGTGAACAATAGCCAGTCTGCCATCTGAACTTGGTATCTTGTTGTTTAGCCCCGCCATCCCGGCCGACCTTTTCAACTTGAACTCTTTTTTTCCCCAGCCAGCTCGCCTCCACCTTCTCCCGCCCAAGTCAAACGTCGCGCCTCGCCGCCGTCTCCGTTTCGCCCTCGCCCTCTTTTTTTCGGTCGTGCAAGTTGACGCCTCCGCCCGCTCCCAGCCCTCTTCGCCTTTCCTTCTTTTCTTTTTCTTTTTAAAAAAAGTTAAAATCACCACGGCCGCCGGCAAGGACAATGTCGGGGCTTCCCAAGAACCTCTCGCTCCTCGTCGACTGGTTCCCGCGCGCCGGGTTCCTCTGGTATGTCTCTCCACTCTACGGCGTCCCGTGGCTGCCCCCGAGATGATAATGAAATAATCGCTGACTTTGTGGGACAGGCGCCGGGGCCAGGGCTCACCGCGGATCCTCCGCTCAGACTTCCGGGACGCCGTCGTCCGCCGCGCCATCGCCGAGTTGCTCGGCGATGGCGGCGCCAAAATTCGCAAGCGGGACGCCCAGGACCTGGTCGCCAACGCGCTGGCTGTTGCGGCCAAAACAATCACCGACCCCGAGGCCGGCATCCGCCCTGAAGAGGGCATTATCGACTTCCTCGAGCGGGCCGCCAAGTT
The DNA here is from genome assembly GCA_033296685.1 of Parachaetomium inaequale. Lineage (NCBI taxonomy): Eukaryota > Fungi > Ascomycota > Sordariomycetes > Sordariales > Chaetomiaceae > Parachaetomium > Parachaetomium inaequale. Next base: position 64,088 of record MU854493.1, on the reverse strand, counting down.
TGCCGACCTGTCCCAGGCAATCCCTGAAAACATCTGGTAAGCCTTCTTCCCTCTTGTGGCTGTCTTTTCTTCAGCCTCCCCGTCCTCTCTCGTTGGAATCCGCGTTCGAGAGACCAAGCAGCGAGCCCAGCACCCAAAAGCCAAATACGCTGTTCTCTTTGCTCATCGTCACTAACGCAACACTTCTCTTCCTATCTAGGGTTGAACTCGTTTACCAGATCGCGCGCGCCCGCTACGAGTACGAGTGCAACACCCCGGCCGCGCAGAAGAAGGGCGACGAGGATCGGCTGACGGGCCTCGCCCACGCCATCGACGACCTCGTGGACGGTGCCGGCCAGCATTGGTATGTGCTGGTGCCCATTTGTTTGTGGGAATTTGCCATCTCTCTCTTTCCCTTTTCCCTCCTCTGTCACTCGGGTTGTGCCATGTTTTGGAACATACTGGCCGGAGACTGGCTAGGTCTATGCCCCCCACCTCCCACCCCTTTCGCGCCCAATTCCTCACAGACGCATGCATAATGCAAAGGAAAACAAGAATAAATTACGGCTAACACGCTCCACTCTCCCCTACCTAGGGACTGGACGACACTCGAGCTGTATGCCTATCCCCACCTGATGGGCGAGGCTGCCGACTATGAGATTGACGACTCGGACAATGACGACAACGCCGCCGCGGAGGACGAGGAGATGGCCGACGATGAGGCCGAGAAGATGCTTCCCCGGCGCATGGAGCAGTTGACCATCAAGGACGCTGATGGTGACGTCGAGATGGAGCTGTAGGCGGGGGTGTGACGGTGCGCTTGTTCCTTTCTCGGGTCGGTCGGCGTTTTCGGAGGGGGGTTAGGTTTCTTGGTTTTCTTAGGATGCGTCTATACTCGGTACTGCATTGCCTCATTTGGCTCGGGACCTTTCGTTTGTGGGTGGTTGGCGTTTGCCGAGTTGGGGCAGAAGGGGGGTGTTTTGGGTGGAGGTATAGACAAGGCCGAAAGTACCTTTCTTTCCTTGCTTCGAACAAGTCACAAATAAATGGGCTTCCAGGTCTCCAGTAACTGAATCCCCAGCTCGTCCCTAACGTGACTGGGTAGGAAAAGAAGATGTGGGCTCTTTGCTGTTAGCCTAGCCCTGACAACCATACCCGGCACTTAAAACAGCCCCGGGGCCGATGATCCCCCTTCCCCTTCCCCGGACCAACTCCAACACCATGACCCCGCTATTCATCGATTGACAAACACCCCAGACCCCTTTCCCACCATGACTGGACAAGCCAGCTCCATCTCCTCCCCTCCCTGCATGTGGTTTGTGACCAAGAGCAAACTCAACGGCTCCGGTCGTCCGGACGCGGACAACACTCTGACTAACAACATGAACTCCGATGGGAGTAAGGTGGTTGTTTACCTTGGCCACTAACCTAGCTAGGGCAGGTTCTACAGTTGGCCGTAACCCGGAGATATAGACCGAGACTCGGAAGAGAGTAGGTAAGGTACCTTGGGTAACTGTGGAGCGGGACAGCAAAAGTCTAAGGGGACGGGAAGTGTACCAGTGGCTGCCCGCGGCCCCGACCAGGTCGTCGACGACAACTGAAAAGGCGAGCGCCGTCAGCCGGGCCCTGTCGCTGTCCTGCTGCGCTCGGGGAGTGAGCCGCTTGTAGTCGACGCGGATGGTCTTGGCCGCGGCGGCCAGCGCTTCGACGATCTGCTTCAGAGCCTCCTCCTTCCGGACCCCGGCCTCACCGCCGCCACCCTGGCCGTGTACAACTATCATGACACGACTGACGACGGCGTCGCGCGTGTCGGCGTGCAGGATCTGGCACGAGCCCTAGCTGTGGCGCTTATGGTGGGGGTGATGTCAGTCTCTTGTGTCCTTCATCGTGGGAGGGCCCGGTACAACTGTGCCTGTTGGTGTAGTTTATGGATATAGCAGCGGCCGACATTGCCGTACTCGTAGCAACCTCGGAGCTTCAGCTTGCTAGCAACGGCGGACTCGGCTTACTAGTGAAACCTAGCGCACGGGAACCAGTCGATGAGGAGAGCGTGGCTCTTGGGGAGGCTCGATACCTTTTCTATCGGCCAGGACAGATAAGGCGAAGGTTGGTAGGGGGAGAAGCAAGTTAGAAAGATAGAAAGTACCCAAGGGCCAAAATGGTAAAGCTGACCCAGAAAATATAAGGCTTAGATGGAAGACTAGCTGTTGTCAATGGGCAATAAATTGAAGGTTTTCAAGTGAATAAGCCTAGTTGCAATAGAGTTCTAGTCTCTGGAGAATCCAGAGGCTGACGGGAACAATTCACCTCGATATAATTATGCTGTCCGGTAACTACTTAGTCATATAGGTTGGTAGTAGAAGAAGGGTGTTAACTAGACTGTCTCGGATTCTATACTAAGAATTAACTCGCGAAAGATTATTTTTCTATTTACGAAATACCAGGAAATACTTTGACATGTCTTGAGCATCCGTTATGCTACCCGGGATCCCGCAAGGAGATTTCCCCAGGTTTAATAGCCGTGCCCCGGGCCAGACCACTCGGCTGTCATCCCCCAGGCTGTTTGTCATTGTCCTGACAATCCACCCGGCAGGAAACACAACGCATGACGACTGCTGCTTGGGGACGGAGGCTAGACATGACGAATGCCATTCTCTAGAACAGCAAACGTGTCCCACTCTCCCTCAAGGTTCCACCAAAAATAATTGTATTCGGAGGAGAAAATGGGTGTCTTGGCCATTTACCTCCTAGTCAGCCCTGCGTTCATACAGGATTCGGCAACCCCCTAAGACAAGAAACGGAACCCATGAAAGATGGAAAAGGGAACGTGACATGTGGACAGTTTGTTGCCCCGAGGATTGTCAGCCAGAGCCTAGTAGGAGGGGTGGTGTTTGTCATTCAGCAAACATTCATACCTGATAGTCAGCAATGGTGATGAACACATAACTAGTAACCATCACCCCAGTGTCCTCAAGAGGCAGGCCATGTATGTGGACGAATATGTCAGTACATTGACAGTCTGCCGACACTCTATTATCACTGAGGCAGAGGAGATCTGTATTGGGGTATTAGCTACCAGCTCTGACTACAACCGGCACGGCGTTGGCCTGTCTGCCCGAGAACCCCCTTTCCCTTCCCCGGGGTAGCTGGGTGAGTGGCCTAGCGCCGATTCCAATACCGTGACTCTGCTATTCGCCGATTGACAAACAACCCAAGCCCCTTTTGCCACTATGACTGAACAGGCCAGCTCCGTCTCTTCCCCTCTCTCGTCTGTGACAGGACAGAGCAAACTCGACAACTCCAATCGTCCCGATGCGGGCAGCACTGACGAACAACTCCTGTAAGAATAAGGTGGTTTCCCTTAGCAACTGACCTACTTAGGACAGGTTCTACGTTGGCCCCAGCTCCGAGACATACTAGATCGAGATTCGGAAGAGAGCAGGTAAAGCACCTAGGTAAATGCGGAGCGGTACAAGCAAGGTCCAAAGAGGAAGGGAGTGTAACCGGTGTGCAGTCGTGCTCAACTTTCAAGCGGGCAACACAGCATGTTCTACTCCTGACAGCAGGTAGTAGACATGATGGCTGGCTACCCTAGGCTAGGCCCGGTATTCAGGCCAGGGGGATGTGCCAGGCCACAGTCGCTGCAAGGTGGAAACGCGCCCCTATCCTTGAAGCTGCTCCAACAAACCATGAACGTAAGAAAATCACCACTTTGGACAGTCACCACCTCAGACAGTCACTGTTAGTTAGACACACAACTCGCTCCCGTCCATTACACCGGCATCCAGCAATGTATTGGGCCCGTCTATGATATGGTACTCTACAGTCCAACACGCCGCCGCCACAGGCACTCCTTCACTCACTCACTGCCTCTCCCGCCGCCTGGGAGCCGCTCTTATTATGTCGTCCACGCGCAGCAGAAGCTACAGTAGTCCGGTCAGCACAACACAGAAAGAAATGTCCAGAGCACCGTAGACGTACCTCAGCCGCCTCGCTCGCCGAGTTCACCACGGCGCGCTTCAGCTTGTAGCTCTCAATGACGCCGAGCTCGCGCATGTCGGCGACGCCGCCGCCGGGCGTCATCAGGTCGAGCCCGTACGTGGTCATGCCGTCGTAGATGGCCTTGCGCAGGCGGGCGACGAGGTCGCCCGAGTCGAGGCCGGCGTTGTCGGCGAGGATGGTGGGCAGCTGGCGCAGGGCGACGGCAAAGGCGGCGACCGCCGTCTGCTTCTTGCCCTCGACGCGCGTGGCGGCGCCCTCGACGGCCTTGGCCATGAGCATCTCGGCGCAGCCGCCGCCGAGCGTGGTGCGCGGCTCCTTGACCGTCTGCGACAGCACGGCCAGCGCGTCGTGCAGGGAGCGCTCGGCCTCGTCGAGCAGCTGGTCCGTGGCGCCGCGGAGCACAATGGTGCAGGCCTGGCCGGCGGCCACACCGGAAAACTTGATCAGCGTGTCCTCGCCGATCATGACCTCCTCGATCAGGTCGCACTGGCCGAGCTTGACCTGCTCCGGGTGCTCAAAGGTCGAGGCGATCTCGCCGCCCGTGACGAGGGCGAGGCGCTCGATGCCGTCAAAGTCGGCGTGCTCGATCGACATGATGCCGGCGTCGGTGAAGAGCTGCTCGGGCCAGTTGTAGATCAGCTGCCGGTTGATGAAGCAGTTGATGCCGTGCGCCTTGATCTTGTCCACCTTGGCCTTCATCTTCTCGCGCTCGGCCCGCTCGAGCTCGGCCAGCTTGCTGGTCGAGCTGACCTTGAGCTGGGCGCCAAAGATCTTGACCTTGTCCGTGTCCATCGACGTGTTGGCGACGAGGATCTTGGCCTTCTCGAGCCGCTTCGGCTGGTTGACGCCGATCTTCTTGTCGAGGATGAAGCCCTCGTCCAGGTACGACTCGCTCAGCTTGCCGCCGGCCTTCTTGATGATCTGGATGTTGCTGAGGTCCGACGAGCCCTTGAGCCGCAGCACGGCGTCGACGGCCAGCTTGGAGAAGTGGTCGCGGTCCTGGGCGAGCACCTTGGAGCTGAGCGTGGTGCGGGCGATGGCCTGGAGGTCTTTCTTGAACGCCTCGGGGTTCTTGCTGTGGTCGACCGCCGAGCCCTCCAGGGCCTTGAGCGCCGCGGCGCTGGCTATCCGGTAGCCTTCGATGATGGTCTGGGGGTGGATCTTCTTGGCGACGAGCTGCTCGGCCTCGCGCAGGAGCTCGGCGGCGAGCACGGCGACCGACGTGGTACCATCGCCGACCTCGTCATCCTGGACCTTGGAGATGTTGACCAGCACCTTTGCTGCCGCGTTATCGAGTGCGATGGCCTTGAGGATCGTCGCGCCGTCGTTGGTGACCATGATCTCGCCCGTTGACCTGCCGCCCCCTGTCAGCCTCCCACGACCATTATTACCACGCACATTCCCACCCGGCCACCTACGCAGACTGCAAGATCTTGTCCATGCCCTTGGGCCCGAGTGTGCTCTTCACCAGGTCGCCGACGGCGATGGCGCCGACAAAGGCGGCGAGACGGGCATTCTCGCCCTTTTCCTGTGTCGTGCCCTCCTCGAAGATCTGCGTGGGGCTGAACGAAGACTGCGGCGGGTGTTAGCAGCGGCCAGAAAATTAAAAGAAAAGCCAGGCAATAGAACAACACACCATGACGCCGGCCGGTCGGGTATCTGGAACACCAAAAGTTTTGTTTGGGGCGAGGTCCGCTGAAGCAACGGGTCCGAGATGGCGGGGAGGAGGGGCAGCTCGGGACCAGGCAGGCGCTGCATTGCAGTCCACCGAAGGAAGCTGCTGGACTTTTTGCCTGGGCGCTGGCAAAATTCCTGCAAGAGCCCTCACCGCCTTTCTCCAGTTGGCACCACCTGAAACGGAAATGGCAGGCTGCACTCGGCACAAAAACAGACAAAGGCGTTTTGAATTTAACTTCAAATACTACGGCAAAGCCTCGAGATATTTGGGCATTTTCTTCTCTTCCAAAATCCTCGGAATCGTCTGCATCTCGAGCCGTTGCAGAGCTCCAGTGTAGAAATACACACCGCAACCGCTAAATGCACAGTCTGTGTGGGGCACTTTTTCCAAACTCCCAGGCTGAACCCCACCACGTTCTGCGCAGCGCACAAAATCTCGTCAATTCTCCCGACGACGAAGATCCCCAGTCCCCCCGCGCCAGCGCAACCACATCGCCACCGCACTCCGTTTCCGCAGCAAACCCCACGATACGGACTCGCTCGATTGATTGCCCAGCATGGCGCCGTCGTTCGACCACCTGCGCGATGAGGACCTCGACGAGGAGGATTTCGACATGGACGAGGTCGACATCTCGGATCTCCGCGAGAAGTATGAGGTGCAGCTCGAGCAGGGCTACGACACCTTTGTCGTCATCGACGGCCTGCCCGCCGTCAACGAGGAGCAGAAGCCGAAGCTCGTCAAGTTCCTGCTGAAGAAGCTGAACACGGTCGGCCGGACCAGCGAGGACGCCATCTACATGCCCATGGGTGACGACGGCATGTCACTGAGGTATGCAGCTTTGCGGTGGAACCGCCGGCTTCTGCAGCCGTAGACTCGATTCCATGCTGACCCCCGCAGCTTTGCCTTTGTCGAGTATTCTTCCCCCGCCGAGGCCGCCGCGGCGGTGCGGCAGCTCCATCTCGTCCCGCTCGACAAGAAGCACACCCTGCGCGTCAACAAGCTCACCGATGTCGACCGGTATGGGCGCGAAGGTCGCGTCGACGAGGAGTACACACCCCCCAAGATCGAGGAGTTTCAAGAAAAGGAGCACCTCCGGTCCTTCATGGCGGATCCGAGCGGGCGTGGCAGGGACCAGTTTGTCATGTTCAGGGGGGAGAGCGTGGGCATCTTCTGGAACAACGAGAAGGACCAGCCAGAGAACGTCGTCGACCGGCAACAATGGACCGAGACCTTCGTTCAGTGGTCGCCGCTGGGGACGTACCTCACATCGGTGCACGCGCAGGGCGTGCTGCTCTGGGGCGGCGCGTCGTGGGCGAGGCTGAGGCGGTTCCCCCATCCCTTCGTCAACCTCGTCGCCTTCTCGCCCAACGAAAAGTACATGGTCACCTGGTCGAACCGGCCCATCTCGATTCCCGACAGCGGCCACCCCGCCCTGTCGCTCGACGACGACGGAAAGAACTACGTCATCTGGGACCTGGAGACATCCAAGCCGCTGCGGTCGTTTGCGCAGCAAGACACACCAGCAGCAGCCGGCGAGGACCCGGCCGCCAAGAAGCCGGCCAAGTTCCCCTGGCCCGCCTTCAAGTGGTCGGCCGACGACAAGTACGTGGCGAGGCTAAACCAGGGCACCTCCATCTCGGTGTACGAGCTCCCCAAGATGAACCTCCTGGACAAGACGGCCATCAAGCTCGAGGGCGTCATGGACTTTGAGTGGGCGCCCGCCACCCCGCGCCGCGACGGCGTCAAGACGTACGAGCAGCTGTTCTGCTTCTGGACCCCCGAGATCGGCAGCAACCCGGCGAGAGTCGGCCTGATGAGCATCCCGTCCAAGCAGATCGTCCGCTCGCTCAACCTCTTCAGTGTGTCAGATGCCAAGCTACACTGGCAATCCGATGCCGCGTACATCTGCGTCAAGGTCGACCGGCACTCCAAGTCCAAGAAGTCGCAGGCCACGACGCTCGAGATCTTCCGCGTCCGGGAGAAGGGCGTGCCCGTCGAGGTCGTCGACACCATCAAGGACACCGTCATCAACTTTGCCTGGGAGCCCAAGGGCGACCGGTTTGTGATTATCACCACGACCGAGCCCGTCGGCGCCACGGCGGTGCCGCCCAAGACGGCCGTTGCCTTCTTCTGCCCCGAGAAGGCCAAGGGCAACGCGGTCGGCAACTTCAAGCACCTGCGCACGCTCGACAAGAAGAACAGCAACGCCATCTACTGGTCGCCAAAGGGCCGTTTCGTCGTCGTCGCCACCGTCGCCAACGCGCAGAGCTCGGACCTCGACTTTTTTGATGTCGATTTCGAGGGCGAGAAGCCCGAGGGCGAGAAGGACCTCACGGCGAACCTGCAGCTGATGAACACGTCGGAGCACTACGGCGTTACTGACGTCGAGTGGGATCCGTCGGGTCGCTACGTTGCCACGTGGGCGTCGGCGTGGAAGCACTCTGTAAGTTGCAGCCATATTCCAGAAATATGATCCCGCTAACCATTGCCCGCAGATGGAGAACGGCTACCACCTGTACGACTTCCGCGGCGAGCCGCTGCGCGAGGAGGCGGTCGAGAAGTTCAAGCAGTGGTCGTGGCGGCCGCGGCCGGCGACGCTGCTCAGCAAGGACGAGCAGAAGCAGATCCGCAAGAACCTGCGCGAGTACTCGCGCGTCTTCGAGGTCGAGGATGCCGAGCGCATCAGCAGCGCCGACGTGGCCGTCGTCGAGGCCCGCCGCCGCATGCTGCTCGAGTGGGTCGCCTGGCGCGAGAGCATGGAGGAGGAGCTCGCCGAGGAGCGCGCCGCGCTGGGCCTGCCCGAGAACCCGGTCGCCGAGCTGCTCAAGGAGAAGACGGCGGCCGCTGTGCCGGCTGGTGCTGAGGAGGAGGAGCAGGTCATCGAGGAGATTATGGAGGAGGTGCTTGAGGAGTCGGAGGAGGTTGTTGTTTAGACTATTGCTCTACTACTACTAAGGGTCGGGGCGGGGGATGCGAGAAATTTGATCCGTTTGTCTGCCTGGGCATGTTTTTTTGTTCTTCCCCCCCCTGCTTTTTCTTGCGCAGCGCCAGGTCTTCTCGCGTGCGGGTGATATCTAGGTGGGCAAAAGTGGTTGGGTGGGAGGAGAGAAACGGGGGTGTGGTGTGGAGGGGAAGGGATTCATCGGGGTTTTGGGCACCACCTATCACGAGACAGAATGGTGGGCCGAGGACGTCAAAAGCCGGATTGCACTTGCGGGGTGTCTTTTTTTTTCTGGGGTTGTGGCGGGGGGTTAACGCGATGGATTTATCGTACCTCTGCCTCGCGCTGAGGCTCGTGCGTTTATAGCCATGTCAATCTGACTCCAGGTCAAAGGTGAAAAGGGCGTGGTGAAACATTGGGTGGTGGAAATGTGATTGGCGGGTGATTGATCGAAACTGGCAAAGCCAACATCAAATCTGCCCCATGGGCCGCAACATCTCGCTCGCCCTGGGGGAGGAGGAGGAGTGTGCCATCTGCCAAGGTACTCTATCATTGTGGAGGACAAGACGCTGCCTGCCGGACAAGAAGTGTGACACACGTGCAACTATCTGCGACAGGGTGTATCGGTACAAGCGGTTCTAGAACAGTGGGAGGAATATATGTCTACTACGGCGGAATGCCGTTGACTATGACTATTTGGGGACGGATACTGAGAGGAACGAGGAGGCGGCCTGGAGCACGAGTCGGGGTTTGGTTCGGTTGTGTGTGGGCTTTGGGGGTTGGAGAGACTGGGTATTAGTTGGGAAGCACATTTGCTTTGTCGATACGGTGGTTGAGACTTGAAAGACAGGCTCACTCGAACAGGAGGTAATCAGGATCGCTGATGTAGTCTGGTAAAGGCTATGCGTGAGCAACCACTGTGATGATTGTTGTCTGGTTGGTCGAGAGGAGCGCCTCTGACCAAAAGAAAAAAAAATTGTATTTTGAGACGCGACGCGATCAATTTCGGCGGCTTCATCAATGTCGGGGAGGGCACATGGCGGAGTCGGGGAGGCACGGTTATCCAGGCGCGTCGCGATTGGTGAGAGGGGTTTTTGCCCATGGGTTTGGACTTTGGCAGTCTGTTTCTTCACCCCACCCACCCGAGCTAAAACCAGCATGCACCGCGATGAAAGCAGGGATCCATGGCTGTGGCTGAAGGTTGTGGGTGCGGGCAAAGAGATTGGCGGCCTGGCTGTGCAGCCAATCAGCAAGCCAGCTTGCAAAGCTTGCAAAGCTTGTGGGCACCGGGGGAATCTTAAGTCGACTTCACCGTAAGCACAGGTCCTCCCGCCATCAAGCATTAGGCTTATTTTGGGAAATTTGATGGAGATCTCAGCAGCTGGGCAGTCAAGGTTGGAGTGCGGCTGAGCACGATGAATCTGAGACAGGCGCTAATCAAAGATTCAAGTTCAAATTTATCCCGTCCTCGCCCGTTCACAAGCAGGCCTGCTCTTCTTGGTTTTCTTCCTGTCTTTGGTCTTGACTTTTTTAACTCGGGGGGAAAACACCACTAATCATTCGTTCCTTGGCCCTTCATTTATTTCTCTTTCTTCGCCCACACTTCTTGCGATTTATCTAGGTATCTGTCCTCGGTACCTACCTTATCCAAGGCTCTCCCCCCAAACATGTCCTACGAAATGTCGCACCAAAACATGGCGGCCTACCCATACCCTCCCCCCGCCGGCGCCGTCGCCGCCCCACCAGCGCGGAAGACCCGATTCTCGAAATGGTGGCCCATCTCCTTCTTCATCGCCGCCGTCCTCTTCTTCATCGTCGGCGGCGGCCTGGTCGGCGGGTGGACCTCGAGCGCCTACAACTGCACGAGCCTCTATTCGAGGTCCTCGCGCTACTCGAGCTACTCCAGCTACTCGTCGTGCAACATGGGCATGTGGTACGGCGCCGTCGCCTGCTTCGCCCTCGGCGGCATCTGCAAGCTGACCGCCTGGATCCTGCTCATCGTGTGGTGCGTCAAGCGCAGCAGCAGCCGCAGCAGCCAGCCGGCGTCTGTCGCCTACACCTACCAGCCCCTGACCTACGCCGGCGCCCCGCTCGCGCCCTCCGCTGCGCCGACGTACCAGAACGTCGTTTCGCCCTATCAGCAGCAGGTCCCGGCTGCTCCGGCGCAGTCAAAACAATCCACGGGGATGGCGGGAGTGAAGTACTGTGGCCAGTGCGGCGCGGGGGTCACGACGCCCTTCTGCCCGAACTGTGGGATCCAGGTGTGAGGGGGGATCAAGGAGTGGCATGCGGCTGGCTAGGTCTGGGAAGATTGTTTTTTTTTTGTCATTGCCCAGCACCCGAGTGTTAGGGGACAATGGACAGGCCGAGGGCGTGACGGGGGGTTGGCCCCGTTCGGTTTGATTAGGGGGAAACACGGGTGGTCTGCTTCACGTTAGCGGGGGACATCAATTTGGCTGGTTGGCTTGATACGTTGGGGGCGCTTGGGTTATAGAAGCGGTTTTTTTTTTACAACTCGCGGGGCTCGTGGCTGAGGCATCGATGATGCGGGCTCGTTTGTTAATGAACCATTGTCGACGAGGGTGCTCTTCCTGCTTCACTTTTGCGTGCGTGTAGCCCGGGTGACCCGTCTTTCACCAAATGTGATGTGAGATCAAGCCAGGCCAGCCCAAGCCACCTATGCAATGTCAAAATACCCGTCGAGAACGGCTGAGGGTCCAAACCAAAACACAAACAGGATGGAAACACTTAAATCCATCACCTACTGCTCCCTGTGGCTTCTGCAGACGTGGCCGGGGGAGTTGGACTGATTTCCTACGTGGCCGCCAGAGCTCAGGCTGGATGAGGGATCCCTTCGATTGCATGGCTTGCTTGCTGCTGGGTTGGGAGACATGTGGAAACCCCGTTCCGGTCCCTGGGAACTGGGAGTGTGCCGCTGCCCATGTTACCTGTCGCCTTAAGTAGGGGGTTCAGGCCAACGGGCTGCGTCTCAAGGACTTGGACGTTGGGTGATGAGGCAACGGGTGTTGTTCGACTCACAAATCTCACAAAACAGACAGAGGTGCACCTGGAAACTGGGGGTTGGTTCTGCCGGGTGTAAGAAACGGTCAATGGCTATGTCTGATCCAAATGTTAGCTTGTCCATCTTTTGGTCAAGATGGCCTGGAAGTCTTGACTGACAGCTGGTCGAGTCTGGACTCGTATTGACACAAACCGGCCGTTTCACTCGAGAATCCACGGCTCCAAGGCGACCAGACCATCAAAGATTTGACACTCGAAAAGGGCGCTAGTTTGACCCCCTCATTGTTTGTAGATGACCCTCCGGAGCGTCAGCCATGGAGTCGGCCGGGACTGGACCCGACATGGTTCCGGGCCGGAGAGCGTTAACCGGAGTCGTCGGTGGTGGGTTTCTTGCCATGTAAGGGCAGTTCGCGGAAAGCTTTGAAGTATTCGTTTACAGGCGTCGATTCCCCAGCCGTGTTGACCTCTGACCAAACCAAACGAAACAGTTTTTTAACCAAGGTGGAAGATATCTGTTACCGGTGATTCAAGTTGTAACTCAGTAAGGCCGAAGCAGGGCCTGGTCATGGAGCCCCTTTCCTGAAACTATTTCAATCCATGGGCAAGCGGTTCTTCTTCCGTGTAGGCAGGCAAACGCTGTGTTGTGATCAGCTCCAAGAAACCGTTTCCGTCTGGTCTTCGCGCCTAAACGCGGTGTCGCGTCTCAACCAGCCAGGTTTCGCGTCTTGGTGGTTGGGATGAAAGTAAAATTCAAGGCCTAGATTTCCAGTTCGGATTAGGGCTCACAGTGCCCACGACTGGTTTCCTAATTCACCACGGAAGGTTTCTGGCTTTTTCGACTCGACTTTCCAAAACCGCCACACCTAGAGATCCATTGTTTCGAGTACCTCCACTGCCTGTTCCAACATCTCGCTGTTGGTACGGCTTTGCGGTGGAGCTAGCCGGAATGCATCCCGGGCTCGAACAACACTGGGAGATCAAGAAGGCAGGAAAGAACCTGCGTGACTTGGAAGGCGAGTATCGCGCGGCTCAGCATCCCTCCAAGTCGTCCAACATGAAACCCCAGCACGGAAACAAGGTTTCCCATATCTTCCAGCAACCTCTGGGCATTCCCCGGCAGACGAAGCCGCCGGTGAATCCCGAGACTCTCAAGCGAGCACTCGATGCAGAAAGGGATGCCGAGACTGCGAGGCGCAACGCCTTGAGCCGGTTCCACGAGGTTTGTGGTGAGGCTGGGCCGGAGGTAGATCCGCATTGACTAACACTGCTACAGGCTCAGAGAGGTCTCCCCAAATCCGCAATTCGGGAGGTCACCAATCCGTGGATAACCCGTCCGCCCAATGCACAAAACCCGGGCAACCCCCAGCCGCCGAGCGGACCGTCCCGTGGCCGCCAGCCTGGAAACAACCCGCCGGGTAACCAGCACTGGACGGGGAACCCCAAGCCACCGAGCGGACCGTCAGGTGGTCGCCAGTCGGGCAACCGGCAGCCCGGAAACTATTTGAACCAGCCGGGCCACCAGCAGTGGACGGGCTACCAGCCCACGAGCCTTCCGTCGCACAGCCGCCAGTCGGGAAGTAATCAGTTTCAGGCGGGAAACCATCAGTTTAAACCCCACCAAGCAGGTAACCTCCAGTCTGGTCACCACCAAGCAGGGAATCACCAGTCTGGTAACTACCAGTCTAGGCACCTTCAGGCTGGGCACCATCATGCTGGGCACCGTCAGTCTGGGAGCAACCAAGCAGGGAACCATCAGCCTGGGAACCCCCAGCCGCAAAGTCACCACTCCGGGGTTCGTCCGCCCGGCAACCCTCCGTCTACTAACCCCCCTACAACGCATACACCCCACAACCAGCAATGGAGGAAGAAGAGGAACAAAAGGCACAGCAGCCGGGGAAGCCACGCCGGAACACCCCGGCAGTCGCCCGGCTGGCAGCAGGCAGAGAGACACAACCAGAACGAACAAAGGCCGGTGAACCAAGCGCAGAGCGAGCAGCAGCAGCCAGTCTGGGGCCAGCAGCCGCCGGAACAGAACCAAGGCCAAGGCCAAAACCGAAACCTGAACTTGAACGCCGGGGCTCCCCAAAAGGTAAAGCAAGAGCGGGGTGGCTCCCCCAAGGTGAAGCAGGAGGAGGACTCGGAGGCGGAGGAGTCCGACATCGAGATAACCGGGTGGCGTGTGCTCAAGCCCGCGAGGTCCTCCCAGCCAGCAGCACCCGAGGTCAACAACAGCAACGACAACAACCCTCCCCAGAGGTCCGCCGCCGCAACCCGCACCGTCGAGACGCCCCGCCAGCGCGCGTATCGTCCGCTCCCGACGCCGACCTCGTTTGGCGCATCTACCCCAGGGCCTCGGCCGCCACCGCCGCCGCCGCGTGGCCAGGATGTGCAGCCCGAAGAGCCAACACGCACACCAGTCGCAGCTACGTCACAGACGGTGATGATGGACATGATATACGCCATGCACATCAGCATCACGGAGCGGCTGGACAGGTTGGACGGAGGCCAGATGGTGAGTTCCCTTGCAGTTTGTTTGTGTGGACGCAAAGGCCAAGGTGCTAACACAGGCTACTACTTCCAGCTCGAGAGGCAGCAGCAGCAGCTGGCCGGGAGGAGGCGGGCGCCACGGCCTGTCACCGCGACCGAGGTCAACCAGCAGCGGACTGGCGTGACCCAGGAGTTGGAGTACATCTTCGCGCCCGTGCGCGGGGACAGTGACGACTCCAACGACGGGACCTACGCCCCGTCGACCTTCCCGGGCGAGGAAGATGATGGGGCGGAGGTTGACAGCGAGGACGAGGAAGAGGTTGTTGTACTACCCTCCATCGAGTCTGACAAGCTCGATGAGTCTGATGGGTCTGATGACTCTGATGAGTCTGACGAGTCTGAAGAGTCTGAAGAGGCCGAGGAGCCCGAAGAGCCCGCTGGCCACTCGACCCCCCCTCGGCAGAAGGGACAGGGGAAGCGCAAGGCGACCGAGTGGAGTGTCAGCCCAAGCCCGGTCAACAAGAAGCCGCGCCAGAGCGAGGAGAAGACAAAGGTGAAGGAGACGCCTATACCGGTCCCTTTTCTCGAGAGGGCCATCCGGGAGCGGGCTCGGGTGGACGCCCTGGTGCAAGCAAAGCTTTCAGCAAGGCTGCTACCCTACCACTGAGCGACTTTTCCGACAACAAACACGGATCCACCAGTCGGCTCATCAATCCACCGGTCTTCTTGTCTCCCCGGTCTTCTTCAGCACCGAAGGCACAAGCAGGAGGACGGACCATGAGGACCGCCGGGAAGCAGAAGGGGGCGAAACCATTGGTGTCACAGTCACAGTTGTGGGTTGCGGGGATAAAAAGAGACGCGTGGACAGCGGCCTGCGCATGGGAAAGACAAACGTGTATATGTACATGTACGCCACGGATAGAGTAGACCAGGATTGTAATTGTAGTTGTAGGTATGTAGTAATTCGCCGTTTTCGAGATCCCGGCCCGGGCTTCGTGGTGTTGTTGTGAGAAGCACGGGGCTGCCAAGAGCCGGGGGTTCCCTTGCCAAGTGCCGGAGGCGCAGGGCTGCGGGAGCAACCGAGCAGCCAATGGCCGGGGGTAGTTCTCGGGGCGGAAGGTGGGGTCTCGGCCCGGAGGCGAATGAAGGGCAAGTCCGTCTCGGCGAGTGCGCCAGGTCCGGTGATGGCGGGGCGGAATAAATCTGTTCTTCGGAGGGCCCGGGGCGGTTCCCGGTTCTCATTCGCTCCATCTGTCTCCGGGCGGTGTGATGCACAAATCGAAAAGTTGCAGCAAGTGTGTGGTTTGGGAGGGTTCCGAGCATGGACTCAACAAAACGGGCAGAATTCTTAGCGCCCCAACAAAATGTGGCGACTCCACTTTTTCACAAGCAACGCACTGCATCTTGCAACCCCTGGTTCCTGATTGGCCTGGGCTTCAGGAACGAACCGGCTCCTCCTTCTTGACAGGCGGGAGGAGAAAGCAATACTAGAACGGAGGATTCCAAGGTTGCAATGTGAGTGCCAGAATCCCAAGATGTGCTGTCGACAGCACAGCCAGCCGGCGGAGTGCCCCGAGTTCGGCGCCAAAGAACAACCTCTTGACGGACCACAGTCCCCAGCTTCGTGGTGCCCTGCCCCCGCGGTTTGAGCCAAACTCGAGCGCGTCTTGCAGGGATTCACAGGGTCCACTTCCGTCCCGCCCCTGCCCAAACGAAGGACTTCCAAAAAAGCTGCATTCCCCGACCCAACTCCAGCTCCGCCTTGTTCCAGAAGCCGTGGGAAAATCTTTGGCATCTCGCCATCTGCCCGGGCTCGAAATCTCGGCTCCCTCTCCGTTGCCTCGCCTCGATGGACTGCTCCGTCCACCTCTGGCGGATCCCGAGTGACTGAAAGAATTCAGAACTGCATGTCGTGACTTGATGCTTGATCGGCCGCAGATACTTCGTGGTGGACGAAAATGCACGCAGGAGATCTTCAATGTCCAGCCAGCCCCGACTGGCTCGCTCCATCGAGGGCCGCCAATCGGCTGGGCCTCGGCAAGACATGTTGCCTGCGAGTGTGCTCAGCTCAGCTTGGCCATGCATTGCATTCACATGCCAGTCGGCTGTGGGCTGAGACCTGGCTTGACATTCCCATCTCCGAGGCGGTGAACTCCTTTTCCCGTCCTTGGCGGTCTGGATGGATCCTCAGTCAGATGTCGCCTCCCGAGCGAGGAGACTGCGTTTCGTGGGGCTTGCCGTGGTGGCCAACCGAAACCGAAAGCCTCAAGTTCTCGGCCTGAAGAAAGTTGTTGAAGGGGCAAGGGCCACTAAAGTAAGTCTTTTTTTACCTTTGCTTAAAACGGCCAGCTTCTTCTTCTCCGTTTGGTGTTGGCGTTCCTTGCTGCTGTTTCACCTTGTTTTGTGCAAGGTGTCCGTCCGTCTTGTCGTCTTTTTTTTGTAAGTGCCTGCAGGTGCAAGTCGTGTCCCGGCCCGGCCCCGTCCCAACAAATCACAGAATCGACCCACGGAAGAAGGGGCACCCACACGAGTTTTCGAGATCCTGGACCAGCGGAAAGAGCTTCCTTTCAGTTCCTGTCTCTTTTCTTCCATTGACCCCCACACTCGTCTCTGTCTCCCTTTCTCCCTCCGTGGTT
Source organism: Parachaetomium inaequale (assembly GCA_033296685.1). Classification (NCBI taxonomy): domain Eukaryota; kingdom Fungi; phylum Ascomycota; class Sordariomycetes; order Sordariales; family Chaetomiaceae; genus Parachaetomium; species Parachaetomium inaequale. Next base: position 47,344 of record MU854493.1, on the reverse strand, counting down.
GATCGCGGTTCGCCCTTCGGTCCCTGGTGTGTAACTCTTGACCTTCGTCCAACCTCCAACCAACGTTCGTTGGGGAGCATCCGGCCCAGTGCTAATCCACGAACCCCAGACTCGCTGTCGTCCTTCACGAAACACGGAGCACTCCAGCTGGTCCAATTGACCCATCCAGGCCACGCATCATGGCTCCCTCGACCGCCTCGAGCCTCCCGGCGGCCAACAAGCCGTTCCTGAGGAGGAACATGACCTCGGCCACCTTCGACTCGGACTCGAGCGCCGTCGTCTCCCCCATGGACTCGCCCCGCCACTCGCCCTCGTCCACCTCGCTGTCCTCGCTGGCTTCCGACGACGCCCCGGCCACGACCAAGTACGGCAAGCTAGTCGACACGTACGGCAACGAGTTCCAGGTCCCCGACTTTACCATCAAGGAGATCCGCGATGCCATCCCCAAGCATTGCTTCGAGCGCTCGGCCGTCCGCAGCCTTGCCTACGTCGCCCGTGACATGGTGTACCTGGCGACCACCTTCTATCTCTGGAACACGTACGTGACGCCCGAGTTCGTGCCGTCCCAGCCGCTGCGCGTCGTGCTGTGGGGCGTCTACACGTTCCTCCAGGGCCTCTTCGGCACCGGTCTCTGGGTCCTTGCCCACGAGTGCGGCCACGGCGCCTTCTCGCCCTCGCAGAAGCTCAACAACTTTGTCGGCTGGGTCCTGCACTCGGCCCTGCTGGTGCCCTACTTCAGCTGGCAGCTCAGCCACAGCAAGCACCACAAGGCCACCGGCAACATGGAGCGCGACATGGTGTTTGTCCCCCGCACCAGGGAGCAGCAGGCCAGCCGCATCGGCCGCCTGGTGCACGAGATCTCGGAGCTGACCGAGGAGACGCCCATCTACACCTTCATCCACCTGCTCGGCCAGCAGCTGATCGGCTGGTGGAACTACCTTCTGACCAACGTGACGGGCCACAACTACCACGAGAAGCAGAGGGAGGGCCGCGGCAAGGGCAAGCAGAACGGCTGGGGCGGCGGCGTGAACCACTTCGACCCGCGCAGCCCGCTGTACGAGAACCGCGACGCCTCGTACATCCTGCTCAGCGACCTGGGGTTGGCCATCACCATCTCGGCGCTGGTGTATCTCGGCAAGACGTTCGGCTGGTCCAACATGTTTGTGTGGTACTTTTTGCCCTACGTCTGGGTCAACCACTGGCTTGGTGAGTACTTGTACCCTTAGGTTTGGATCCATTGAAATGCTGACGATACCCCCAGTGGCCATCACGTACCTGCAGCACACGGACCCCTCGCTGCCGCACTACACCAACGCCGAGTGGAACTTTGTGCGCGGCGCGGCCGCCACCATCGACCGCGAGTTCGGCTTCATCGGGCGGCACCTGCTGCACGGCATCATCGAGACGCACGTGCTGCACCACTACGTCAGCTCGATCCCCTTCTACAACGCCGACGAGGCCACCGAGGCCATCAAGCCCATCATGGGACAGCACTACCGCGCCGACACGCGCGAGGGCCCCGTGGGCTTCATCAAGGCCATCTGGAAGAGCGCCCGTTGGTGCCAGTGGGTCGAGCCCACCGAGGGCGCCGAGGGCGCCGCCAAGGGCGTGCTCTTCTTCCGCAACCAGAACGGCCTGGGCACCTCGCCCGCCAAGATGGCGCCTGCTGCGCAGTAGAGCGCTGATGAACTGGACCGGTGTTCGCATCCACCGTTGCACCTCTGTCTGGGCTGCAGCTCTGGAGCTGGTCTACCGAGGTTGTCGATGTGCGGTGCGGGCTGACTGACGGTGCGAGTCCTGGACTGGAGTATTTGTAATGACCTTTTTAAAAGTTTGTCCCTCTTATTTATCGTCGTCGAATTGCTTGGCTCGGGGTAGAAAGCATTGTCATTGTCATGTTCATGTCGAGAGAGAGAGAGAGAGGGAGAGAGGGGGGAGAGAAGTGGTGCAGGGGATAGATTATAGACAGACCTATGCACTTAATGAGACCATGCTTTCGGACAGGACTGACTGGGTTGGTTGTGGGTTGATGGTGGGCGGGCTGCCATATTGTATACCTACCGTACCGAGTATCGAGGCGTAATACTGGGTATTGCTCCATGGTCTGAATGAAGTAAGGGTGAAACGGCGAGAGGGGCTGGAAACAACCGACGGGAACTTGGGGAAGGTAGGTAAGGTAGCCTGAGGGGAGGCAAGCTGGTTTGGTTTCTGCTGTCGGCCGGCCGGATGTTGTCGAGGACGGTTGGTTCTTTGTGGGTTGCTGTCCGTCTCCGTCTGCCTTGGGTGCCTAAACTCTCCTACCTACCTCTCTACCTACTCCTTTTTTGGCTGCTGGGTGGTGTGGTTGTTGTGGTTGCGTTGTGGTCGGGTGCGGGGGTCGGGATGAGGGGGTGGCCAGACCAGGTCCTTCTCCAACCCTGAATCCAGCCTGGTGCATGCATGATCTAATCCGAGGTTTGGATTGGAGGTCGGAATTGGAGCTGGGATTTACTTCGTACTTTGGATCCGACGACTTGTTGGCTAGTTAGGTTGATCTTTTTGGTTCTATGGACCCCGGGCCGAGAGATGGATGGTGTTTGACTAGCAGTTGGGGGTTGATGGTCATGGCACAGGCCGTAATGCTCACTTCCCCCATGTTTTCTGGCACCTACCTGCAAGTGATCACTCTCGCTGTTGTCTAGTCGTTCATGGGGAGGTTCGGCGATGTTGGAATCTCGATGAAGACCTAACTAATTGGGATGGACTCGGCTTCCTATCTTTTGGCACACACCAACCGTGGACCCAAAAAGAAGGCTCATCGGGTTGGTTACGACTCTCTCTCTCTCTCTCTCTCTCTCTCTCTCACACACTGGTATACCCCGGGGCACACCACATATCTCTTCTCCTCAGTTACGTACCTAATGTGTTGAACAACACTACATACTGCTAGTGGATGTTGTGTAGTTGGAGACAGACGTCCTTGTATACAGACAAGTCATAGTTCGGGCGGGGGCTCAGGCATCTTAGAAATGGGAGACAGTGCCTTGGTTGGAGGGGACTGTTCTGGTCTTTGTTTGTGTTTAACTCTCCTCGGGTAGTTCGCCAGGAGTAAGATAGGTAGGGATTTGGCTAGATATGGGACTGACTGAGAGACGAGGTGGTTTTCTTGGACAACTGGGGGGTAATGGAGACCGTTGACCACTTCCTTGCGGTGTGGGCATCAAACATAGAGGTACAGATGCAATGCGAGGAGTGTCAGAGGCACGGGATGTCATGGCAGTCAGTCATCAATGGACTTGGTTTTCCTGGGTGTTTTATCTCATGTCCCTCCATGGGCCAACCAGCTTGTGAAGGCTACCTGTCGTTATCAAGTGACCAGCCGTTGTGCTAGAGGAGAGACTTGGCTGCATCGGTACCATCATGCCGGCGAGGAAGGACGGCGCCCCCTTAACCGGGAGATCAGATATACCCGTGAGATCCTCTTGCTCTTCCTGTCACGCCACCTAATAGTCCCTGCCACCACGCGGCGAAGAAGCCATGCCGCCCGCGCACTTGAGCGTGCCCCAGTCGTTGGCGATGCCCTCATCTGATGTGTGTGTTAGCACTAACAGCAGTACAAGAACAGGGAATACAAGAACAGGGAAAACAAGACGACATACCCAGGTTGAGCGTCGACAGCACAGCGCCACGGCTGCCCACCAGCGGCTTGCAGGAGCAGGTGAGCTGGTGCTCGGCCCGGCCCGCCGGCGCGAAGACGGTGCAGTTTGTGCAGTAGTTTGAGAATTTGCCGCTGTGTTTGACTCTTTTAGCATTTTGCATCATTTTTTAGTGCCTCATGAATGAGTGGTATGCAACTTACTACACCTCCCACTGCATGTGGCCGCTGACCTGGTTCAGACCGATGCACATGGTCAGGTCGAGCTCGTTCTCGGACTGGGAGTCGTTGCCGTCGTCGCCCGGGTGGCAGCAGGTGGCGCCGAGGAAGAAGTTGTGGAAGAGGCCGACGGCGGTGCAGCTGCGCGAGAAGTTGGCGTAGGGATTGGCGGCGGCGGCCGTGGCGAGGAAGGACGCCGCCGCGGCAAGGAGGACAAGGATCTGCATGTTGGAGGGTTGTGTCGGAAAGCGAGTGTTGTGGTGGTGTAGGAAGCGATTCGGGGTTTGGTGGTCGGTTGGGAACTTGGGGATGACGAGAGCCGAAGGTGGTTGAGGTTTGTTGATAACCACTCAGGGCAGCGGTAAATCTCTGAGAAAGGCCCATTTCACTGGCCAAGCTGGGTCTGTTCCTTCCCGTCACAGTCAAGGGCCGTCAGATAAATGACGTGACGGCCGTAACTCGCCAACTTGCCCAACTCGATGGCAACAAGGTTCAGCCAGACGAGCAAACAGACCAGCTACCACTACAACACTCAGCACTCCTCTCTCTTGGTGTGCCAGCCCCGGTTCGGGCTAGAGGACAGAGCTGTAATGTTGAACAGCAGGAGAGGGCAGGATCTCGACATGTGCAAGTCGCACCGCATCACCACGAGTCTCATCTCACAGTGCCTCAACACATCGGAGTCCTGACTTTGTGTATCCTCACTTAACCCGAATGTCCTTGCAAACGGGGGATATGCCACTGGCACATGTTCGTCTCTGTTCCGGCAGCTTGTTCTAGAGCGCATTGGCAGTTGAGACCGCACACCGAGGCAACCCGCAGAGGCAATCAATCTCAAGGGCTGTCAAGCCGGGGCTGAGCTTCATACTCGGTTGCACCCCTTTTCTTATCAAAACAGTGAGCATGAGACATGCCTCACTTGGGCTCTTCTTGTCGTCGCCATCTGGCTATCGTTTCGAAAAGGCACAGGGGGGGGTTATGTTTTCGGAACAGAGTGAAGAACAACAAGAACTCGAAAGATAAACTCGGCGATGCTGAATGAACATGAGAGACTGGCTTCCGTCTCTTTGCCCACCGGCGATGGCAGGTGGAGGTGAACTCAAAACAGATCGATATAGGTCCACTGGATCTTGATCAAACGGCGCTCATTGGGTCTGAATAATTTCATTGGGTATGAATAATTGCATTGAGTCCTTGTCTTTTGTTGGTGTTTGCTTTCCCATGAGCCACTGCTGAACAGCAAACGCTGACCCACAACGAAGCGATCCCCCGCTCAGCACGGGCCACTCGGTGCAGGGTTGAAAAGGAGAAAAAGTTTAATTTTTGCCGCGGCTTGTTCCTTGCTGCTGCACGGCATGCAATGTGGGGCCCCCGGCCAGGAAGGAGCCATTGAAATGCAAAACAAATCGACCCCGCTGCACTGCTGCAGTCGAGATTGCCGGTGGCCCCTCGTCATTTCCTGCCCCTGCCAAGCGTGTGGCTTGGGCACGAAACCGCCTTCCTTCCAGAACCTCGAAAGACGGAGAAGCAGAAAGTCAACAAGCAGCTGGAATGATTGAGACTGGCATTTTGGGGCGGGCGGAGTAAACACAGACACGGCTGCGGCAGAGGCTCAACTCGGCCATGCCTTGAAACACCAACACACAACAAAACAAGACAACAGTCGACGCAGGCAGAGATCGGACGCCACATCCAACCGGCCTGCAGCGGCGTTGCGTTGGCCATGCAGGCTGACGTGCTCCTCCTCCTCACCGTCCCATCTTGGCACCTGCAGCCACACTTGTTTCCACTCCCGGCCTCGATGGCTGGCTGTTTCGACGACCGCCCGCTGTGCTGCGCTGGCAGTTGGCCCGTTGCCCCGGCCGCTGTGGGATTTTCGGTGAGGCGGTGGTGGCGGTCGCGGATTTGGTCCGAGTAAAAGGTTTCGCATTCGAGTTGCCCGGGAGCCCGGTCAGCATGTCGATTCTTCGCAGGTGCTAACCTCCACCTCCAGTGGTGTGGAAGGTGGTGTGGAAGGAAGAGCTGCGACCATTTGCCCGCCGCCCACGTTGTCTTGGAGGCCACCGGATTTCTAAAATGGGCCTCTCCACCGACAGCCAAGCAAGGTTGCTCTGCCGATCCCTGTGGCCCATCGGGCATGTCGAGTCGTCGACGACTCGATGGACTCGCGCCAGAGTCGACCTTGAATGCCGGCCGCCCGGGCACAGCGTCCGGCAAACGAGGCCCAGAGTTTGGTTCCGCCGGCCGTTGGCGTCTTATCTCGGAAGGGAGCTGTGCCTCTGATATCACCATTCTGTCAGGGCCAATTTGTGCCTTGATTTTGCAGCTTGTTGCTGGCTTGTGCCGGGGGCAGCCTTCGATAGGTCCAGACTTGCAGCGATCCTCCACTCTGAATTTCCGTCCCGCGCGCTCCCCTCTCGCTTGCTGCAGCAGAGCGCTAGCCTCTTTCCGTCGTCTGCTCCCTCTTCTCTTCGCAGTTCGCTCGGTTTTTTCCTGTCGATTCTCGCAATCAGGTTCGTCATTGCGCCTTTCTTCCATTTCCTTGCACATACCATCGTCACCAGTCGGCCGTCGCTCGTTCGCCGTCTCTCCCACCAACTTTTGGGTCGCAAAGACGCCTAATTCCTGTACATTCGCTGCATGCACACTGCAATCCCCGACTCTCGTTCATATTCATAATTCCCGACCTCTCCGACAACAACACCGACCACCAGTACATACCTACCTATTCAATCGCTCAACCACCGACAGTTATTAATACACCCGTACTCGTGTGTTTCGCTGGCCGTTTCGTTTCGCCGTCGCAACGCGGTCCCTGTTCGTCGCCCGGCACCCGATTCCTCGACCCGGCGCATTGTGAGACACGCTCTGGCATCCAGGGGCTAGCCGCTCGCATTCCGTCCGATCGCCTCGACCTACCGATCATCCCGCCGCGCCGCACGCCTGGGACACTTTGCTGCCGCATCGGCTGGCACGCCCGCGCAGCTCTTCTCCACTTCGGCCCCAGACGCAGAAACAACAACAAACACGGCACAGCGGATCTCCAGATCACTGGAGGCAGGGCCTTCTACGAACCGCGCACCACAATCCGGGTCTTGCACGGCGCGCCATGCCAAGATGATGATCTACGAGAGCCCGCTCAATGATGCCGTCCTGCCCGGGCCTGGCTCGCCGCCGGGCATGACGGCCTCGAAATCCTCCAAGTCCTCGTCGCTCAGTTCGATCCAGTCCGACGACGACAGCGTGCTCGCCGACGTGGCCCACTTCGAAGACATTGGACTCGACGATGCCCAGATCGACCCGCGAAGCCTGACCGACCAGCACCCCAAGAACGCTCCGAATCCCTACAACCCATCCTTCTCCTCCGAGCTGCGAGTCGTGACAAAACGACCCGCGTCGGCCTCAACTCCCCGGCTGCAGTACTCGCGCGAGTCGTCGAGGACGCGCCCCGCCCGCGATGTTACGCCAGCCGTCAAGTCGCGGCCGACTCTGCCCGCCCTGCAGAGCCAAATCCGGACCTCCAACGGCCGCGTCGCCAGCCTGGGGCTCCTCCCCGAGCCCTACTCGAGCCCTCTCCCGTTCCGCACCCTTGGCCGCCAAAAGTCCCAGACGTCGCTCAGCGGGCGCCGAAGCCCAAGCCCCAGTCTGTCGCTCGCCCCAAGAGATCCGAACTTGATGAGGAAACCGCGGAGGAGCAGTTGGCAATCGAACCGAGAGCGCAAGACTGCCGTGGAACTGGAGCTGGAGTGTGACGAGGACGACGGGGACGATATCCCCGAAGGGCTTGTGCTCGATAATGTCCCGATTTCTCCGAGGCCGCCCTCGGAACGGTCTCACAGCCGCCCCCCATCCAAGGCACCATCGCCGGAACGTGCGCCCAAGGAGCGGGTGCGGAGCGTTGGGAACGGCACGCCGGCAGTCGCTGTGGCGCAGGGGTCGCTTCGCTCGCCGACCTGGAAGTCGGAATCCGCGCTCTCGACCATGAGCTCGGCTGCGTCTAGCCGCGTTTCTAGCCCGGTCATGTCGCGGGCCAAGAGCTGGTCCGCTGCGTTGGCGGATTTAAGCGCCGAGGCCAAGGCGCTGACGGAGAAATTGGAGGAACACGCCGAGCAGATGGAACACAAGGTGCAGCAGCGGTCCAGCACAGGCTCAATACCCAACGCAAGGAGGTCCTCAGACCCGGAGGTGAAGCCGCGGGTAAAGTCGGCCATAGCGGAGCTGCCGCCTCTGCGCCGTTCGAATATCATGATCGACCCCTTGCCCATTTCCAAGGAGAAGGAGGCTGTCCTCTCGCGCACCCGCCCGTCATGGCTCCCGCCCAAGGACCCGGCCGAGGAGCGCCGCCACCTCAAGGAGTACCAGAAGATGATGGCGCAGAGCCTCGAGGCCGACCGCCGCCGCCAAGCCGCCAAGCGCGCTCGCTCCGAGTGCCGCGATGTGGCTGCGGATAGCATCATGCAGATCTGGGAGCACGATATCCTGCCCCGCTGGAACGACGCGATCCGCGAGCGCCGCACCAGGGACATGTGGTGGCGGGGGATCGCGCCCCGCAGCCGGGGCGCTGTCTGGACGCGCGCCATCGGGAACGACCTCGGTCTCACGCAGACGTCGTTCGAGGCGGCGCTGAGCCGGGCGCGCGAAGCCGAGACCAAGGCCAAGTCGGGGCACGGGAGCGTCGAGGACATGCGCGCGGCGGCCTGGTTCGACGTCATCAGCAAGGACGTGCGGGAGCGCACGTGGCCGGACCTGCGCATCTTCCAGCCGGGCGCGCCGCTGCACCAGAGCCTGGTGGACGTGCTGCGCGCGTATGCAATGTACCGCAGCGACATTGGATACGTGCCAGGCTGCAATGTAAGCCTTACCCCTTCCCCAGACCAACAGACGAAGAAGCTA
>MU854493.1:0-38588 GCA_033296685.1 Parachaetomium inaequale | reverse complement strand
CCCCAGACCATCGCCGCCCTCCTGCTCCTCAACCTCCCAACCGCAACCGATGCCTTCGTCGCGCTCGCCAACGTCCTCAACCGGCCCCTGCCCCTCAGCTTCTACGCGTCGGACGCGGGCGCCAAGAACTCGGCCTACAACCTCGTGCTGCACACGCTCCTGCAAAAATCCCCCGCGCTCCACGCGCACCTCACCCAGCTGGCCGCCGCCTCGGCCGACGCCGACGGGAACCCGGACGCGTACCTCGAGTCCATCTTCACGAGCCTCTTCACGCGCCACCTGGCCCTGGATGAGGCCACACGCCTGTGGGACGTGTACGTGTTTGAAGGCGACGCGCTGCTCGTGCGCGCGGGCGTCGCGCTGCTGCTGCAGCGCGAGATGGTGCTGCTGGCGGCTAAGTCGTTCGCCGAGGTCCAGGCTGTCTTGGGAATGGCGGCGCCTGGTGGGGGGCCGCCCAGGAGCCCGCGCGTCGTGGGCGGAAATGGGGAGGAGGAGGGGTGGATGAGGGCTGTGAGGGAGGCGGGGAAGGCTTGACCTGCTACCTAAGGAACCCTACTCCGTACCTGGTAAATAATCAGGTTGCCCGAGCCTCTCCCGTCCGTCCCCTGACGGCGGCGGGGTGTGGGACGGTACATACTCGACCGTCTCTCTCCTTTTGCGGAAAAGAGGCGCGTGGTACATATACGACATACATTACATACAGACATCACATATACGGCGGACGGACGGACGGGCGGACGGACGGACGGACGGACGGACGGACGGACGGACGGAACAGCATCTGGCGTCATGAGCGGGTTCCATCTACGGGTTCCATCTATCTATCGTCTGGCTTTTGCTTGCTTGGGATAGCCAGCCAGCCAGCCATTTATTACTCCCCTTCTTGCCTCTTTTTCGCCGAGGCAACGAACGGAATGGGGGAAGAGCGGGGGAGGTTATGGATTCTTTCTTGCTCTTCGTTCTTCTGTTTCTGAGGACCTCTTATTTTTTTGGGCGCGGATTTATTTCCCTTTTCCTTTGCTTGCTTGCGGTTTATTTATCTATTATCTCATGTTGACTTGACTGGACTGGACTTTTACTTCATTCTATCGCCCAACTTATTTTAAGATGGTCACCGAAGCAGCTCTGTCCTCCTTTTTGGAGGGGGCTGGGGTATTGTGTATTACTTAATCTTCGGACGGTGTGTGCCGCCTGGCGTGGCTGTTGGGGACTGTGGGTTTGGGGTGTCTTTTTGATGAGGTTGGGGGGTGGGTGGTTTTGCAGCCGGGGAGAAGGGGGTTGGTTATCCATCTCGCTGTGGCTCAATCTTGATGGGACTTTGCAGCCTTCACTTGTGTACTGGATTTCGGAGAGAGCTGGCTGCAGGGGTTTAGAAACTTTGTTGTATAGCTGATGTTGGTGTTGGGGTTGGTGTTGTATAAATGAGAGCGACGCATTCAGTTTGGTATACAGACTTGTTGGCTTGGTGTGGTCTTCCGCTAAGTGATGTTCCTGTTTGAGATGTCTGTTTGACAGATGTCTGTTTGACAGATGTCTGTTTGACAGATGTCTGTTTGACAGATGTCTGTTTGAAGTAACATCTATCTGAGAGAGAGATCTGACTGACTGATGATGTACGTTTGAGAGTGGCCTATTTGAGTCTGTGTTTGAGTCTCTGTTTGTGTTGTTTGTTTAGGTCTTGTCTGTTTAACTGATGTTTGATTGAGTGATATCTGTGTTGAGCGATGTCCCTGTTTGAGTCTCTGTTTGACTGATGCCTGCTCAAGTAATGTCTATTTGAGGTTGTCTGTTTGAGTGTTGTCTGTTTGGGGCGGCTCTTTTTGACCCTCCGTGAGTCTCTGTCTAGGTGATGCCGCTGTTTCTCTCTATTCGGAGATGTCCCTGCTTGAGTCTCTGTTTGAGTGATGTTTGTTTGAGTGATGTCTGTTTGAGTGATGTCTGTTTGAGTGATGTCTGTTTTTGAGAGGCCTGTATGAGGGGTGTCTCTGGTCGAGTCTCTCTGTTCGAGTCTCTGTTGGAGTCTCTGTTTGAGTAATGTCTGCCTGATTATTGTCTATTTCTGTACTATCACTGTTTGACTAGAACCTGTTCGAGTCTCTAGTCGTGTGTTATCTCTACCTCTTGTGTTGTCTGAGTCTGTTGGATGGTGCCCTGTTTTGTGACGACTTGGTTCGGTTCGGTCATTTTAAGGTAAGGTATGCTATAATGGCAACAGTCGCTCATGCTCATGGCAACAGCCCCACATGCTGCTCCCTTTACCTCGGGGTATCCATCCACAAAGGAATGGCAGATGGCAGGAATACCACCACTTCTTACAAGCCAGCCCCGTCAGTGCTCGTAGGTTTCTACTGACTTCCCCTCAACGACTCCCATATCTCCTTCTTTGACAACAGCCAGACATATATCAAGCGTGCATAGTTTATCATGCGCATGTTCACGGCAGTTCCCAAGCCCATATATTCTTCCGACTTTGGGCCATGGGTCATACTGGCACGTACCATAGATTGTCCAACCACCTTGAACGAAGTCCACCAGCACCTGATTCAAGGTATGTGATTACCATGCCATTCCCCTTCTACTCTAACACAGATATACATAGAACAAAAAATAAAAATAACATAGAGCAACGTAATGTCTCCAAGATTAAAGTCCCCCGGAACGCCCTCCCCGCTAGCTCAAGCATTGTTCATCCGGCGTCTAATTCATTCCGTTGCACACCTGGCAGGCAAGCACTGCCTGTCACTTTCCCCTTGTCCGAGAATATCCCACCGTAGCCGGTAGTGGTGGGGTGGGTCTTTTATAAAGGTAGGTCCCTGGCATATAAGGACAAAGAACGCTCCCCATACCCTCAAACTCAAACCTCCCACACCAACTCAACCACCTCGTCCACGGGTTTGGTGCCCTCCTCGTCGCGCTTCGCGCGGTGCACATACACCTGGCGGAAGTGGTCCCCCCGGGCCGTCCCGCCATCCACAGCCTTCAGCCGGTAACTCTTCTTCTGGTCGTTGCCCAGGCGCGGGCGGAAGGGCCCATAAATAAAGTCGAAGCGGCCGTCGGCCTCGTTGAAGGTGCCCTCCATGCGGTCGAGCAGCAGGCTGTCGAGGCCCTCGCGGTAGACGGTGATGCTGTAGCCGTTGGCGAGCAGGGTGTCTTTCCCAAACCGCCAGCGCTGCAGGAAGCAGTCGCCGCACACGTCGGTGATGGCGGCCATGAGCGGGACGGGGGCGCTGTACCACGACTTCCAGTGGTGTAAACTCAAAGCGCGGCGGCCGCTCTCGAAGAAGCCCGAGGCGTCGCCCATAAAGTCGTGCTGGTACAGCCCCTCGACGAGGGTCAGCTTGGTGGTGGAGCGCGAGTAGACGCAGTCGCGCAGCATGCCGTCGCCGCTCGAGATGTCGGTCTCGCGCACGCAGGCCTCGAGGTGCGGCTCGAGCTGCCGGGCGAGGGGCATGGACAAGAAGGTGCCGGCGCCGCCATAGGCCATGAACCCCCAGATCTTGACGCTGACCCAGTTGTCGGCGAGGGCGCCCAGCCAGACCTGCTTGGTGTGGTCGTGCTGGCGGAGAGCGAGGTCGAGGGGGTGCATGGCCGGGAAGAAGGTGTCGTCGTCGAGCACGCCGAGCCACTGGGTCTGCGGGGTGGCGATGTCGAGCATGTCGCGGATCAGGAGGAAGTGCAGTTGCTCGACGGCGGCTGGGCGGCGGAGTTTCTCGTCTTCCTTGGTGTTGATGCGCGGGAGGGATTCTTTTTGCTTGGGGGCGATGATGGTGGCGTTGACGTGATGGTTGCGGTAGAGGGTCTCGAGGGCGCGGAGGTTGGGCTTGGGCGCCTCGTCGGCGTCGCTCACGACGGCCACGAGCTGGGCGCCGGTGCCGGCGAGCCAGTGGGCGAAGGAGGGGAGGGACTCTTGGACGCGCTCGTACGAGGATGCGATGCCGAAGACCAGGTGGCTGTATTGGCCCTCGGGCGGGGGGTAGGTCGGGGGCACCTCGAGGGTGAGCGGCTCGCAGGGGGGCGGGGTGAGGTGGGCGCACTCGGCCTTGAGGTTGAGGGTGGTGGTGCCCGAGATGAGGGGGCCAGCGACAGATGCGACGGCATCGCGGTTGACGTTGCCGTAGGCGGGCTTGACGCAGCGGCGCGTGTAGACGACGTTCTCGCTCAGGTCGAGGTCCTTGCTGCGCAGGAGGTTCCAGTCCTGGTCGCAGAAGGCGGGCGCGCTGCCGCCTGAGCTTCCTCCGGCCGCGGTCCCCGGAGGCGCCTTGGAGCTCTCGGTCGATGGGGGCCGTTGGGGGTCCTTGTGGTCGGCACCGGCATTCTTCCGCCCGCCGTCGGTCAGGGTCGGTAACCCGATGGATGAGCCGTTGTGCAGGCGGTGGGCGGTCAGGAGCAGCACGGTCAGGAGGACGGCGACCAGGACGGCGAGATAGGCTCTCGCAGAGCATTGGTGGGCCAGCATCATGGCAGCGGCATGTCGAGACGCCGGGGTGCCGGCGGGTGGTGGTGAAGCGAGCGACGGGAAAGGGATGAAATTGTTTGACGAGGGCGATAGGGAAAGAAATCTCGAGTGGTGGGTGGGGATGGATCTGGGGTGATCAGCACTTCTGCAACAGGAAGCAGGGAGGAGCGAGCGAAGCGGAGGCAGCGGGGCAAGAATCAAGAATCAAGAATCAAGAATTCAAGAATTCGGGAATGAAGGAGGAACCTTGTCGACAATCGTCTTCTGCACCTATCCTTCCCGGTTCCACGACGGCGTTGAACGAACGGAAGTGCAAATGGATGCAGTGGTGCAAAGTCGGGCGCGTCTGTCCCCCCCGAGCTGCCACAAAAATAACTGGCAATCAACGGGCGAGTGCAACATTCTTCGCCTGCAGCCCCTAGAACATCTCGATCCTGCTGGGTGGAGCCTCCAAGACAGGCGGCAAACTCGATTTTGGCTAGCCCGTGATTCTTGCATCAAGCCCATTTCGCTCCCACCCGACCCACGCACGCTTGCACTCAATTCTGTGGGCCACCCACTACAACCCGTGCACGCTGTGGCGCAGCCGCATCTTAGGGGTAGCCCGCCACCAGCGAATGGAAAAACGCTGCTGCAGTGGGTCCCCCTGATGAAAGGGGAAAGGGGGATGATGGAATGACCGATTCAGGGTTTCTTTCAGGGGTTTGCTGATGCCAAGACGGCTGCGTCCTGACATTGACATTGTTCCTTGGACTTGAAACCGGACTATGCAGACACGACTTTTGACTTGCTGAACATGAGGCAGATTGCTTGCAGCTATTATGGCGTTACATGCTCACGCTGCACAGCCAAAAGGCCAAGGGAGTAACACGATCCATGCATGACATGTGTCTCTTGTCTGGTGTGCCTTGTGTGGGGTCTCACTCTGGCCGACGTCGTACGAACGGCATTTTTGGTGACGAGTGAATCTCAACTCGGTCAAGATCATGAGAGGAATCGGCAGCGACCCGAATCATGAGATGCATTCACCTCGCACGAGATCGAAATCTCAGACGAGACACCAGCGATGGGGTGAGACCATCGACTTCTTCGGCTGGGCAATTCTTGGCCCTTGAGCCAACGCGCAAGCAAAGCAAGGTACCCAATGGCGATTACGACTCAACTGTGCTGCCTGAAGGCCACGCCATCTTTGCCGACGGCATTCACCAAGACACCGGGACGGCCGGAACCCCTCTTCGGTATCCCAAAGGCTACAGGACCACCGCTTATCCGGCGCGCACCTAGTTGGTCGACCTTCAAAAGTAGTTGGCCAAGTCAATATGCCCGTCCGTCTCGAGCAGCGGAAACAGGTTGAGCGCGCCAAATGTCTGCTCGGCATCGGCATCAAGCGACCCGCCCATGAGCGAAAAATCTGGCGTTCTGGGAAACGCATCGGTCAACCCGAGAAAGGTCGACTCAAAGTCGAAGCTGAACCGCGGTTCCTGGTCGTCGACATGACCCGACCGTGCCTTGTCTGACCGGCCTCGTCCTTTGTGAGGACTATCGCTCTGCCAACTCCCCGATTGCGCCCGGTCGTTGCTCGCGCGTGGCGTCCGAGGGATGAGGCCAAACAGCTGGGACGAGCTCTCGGTCCTCTGCTGCCGCTCCTCTATCTCCCTTCTCTCGAGGTACTGCAGGGCGGTGCTGAGCAGCGACTTGGCGATGAGCGCGTACTGCACCGCGTGAGCGTCGGCCTGGGCAAAGTATTCGAGGGCGGCGATCGAGGCGCGGCAGTGCTTCTCGATGATGCGCCCGAACCCGCCGAGCAGGCCGACACCAAGGACAAGCGACGAAGCGAAAAGCCACGAACTAGACGTGTGGTAAGTAGCTAGACAGAAAGCCGCCGAGGGACACTTACACAATCACTGGAGCGCGGCGCGTCATCTGGCCTTGCTCGATGACGCTCTGGACCGGCTCCACCATCAGGATTGCCGCGTCGATGCAGGCGTCGGCCAGCTTCGACTTGCCCGTGAGGCCGGTGCCTGCAAACGAGGACCCTTCCGACAGCCTCCGGTGCAGCTCGACCATGAGGAAGGGCCGTGAAACGAGGATGACGGCGTAGTAGTACGACGAGAGGATCTGGCACGCGCCGTTGACCATGCCAGGCTGGTTCTCGGGCGACGTTCCGTCCACGACATCCTTGAGGCGCTGCAGCCAGCGGGTTGACCAGTCGCGGAGCTCCCGCGAGATGCCCTCGGTCAGCCGCGGCGATATCTTGCGGCGCGAGTAGACCTCTACAACGATGGCTTCGATGACAAGGAAGATTTGGGCGGATGCGTTTAGCAGGTCAAACCTCTCGCGACCGGCTTCGTCCTGTGCCCTGTACGGCACCGTGCAATCAACATCAGACGTGGCTGGCGGGCGGCCCATGGATGTGCTGAGGAACAAGTCCAGCACCCGCAGGCTCTTCCACAGCCGATCCCTCTGCCAGTGGACGTCGGGGCCGAACCTCGCATTGACAGCCGTCCGGTGGATGCCGATGGAGTAGGCTGCTCGCGCTGCAATGCCAAAGAAGAGGAAGGCGCCGTTGATCTGGCACGCGCCGAGCGAGTAGAAGGTGATCAGAATAAACACCTGGACACTGGCGACTCCCACGTTGCCGCTGAGGCTGGCGAAGGCGACGTTCCGGGCGTAGTCAAAGTACAACTGGGCCGTGTGCTCGTCCGACTTCTGGCAGCCGATGGCGAGCACCAGATAGTTCACGGCCGAGGGAACGTCGACGGCGTTGTCGCGTGGGCGGGCGTGCTCGGCCCAGGCGGCGATGTCATCGGCCAGGCGCGTGGTGTCAAACAAGTCGATCAATCCCGCAGTCACGTCGAGATAGGCAGCCACTGTAGGGCCGGTGGGCACTTTGACGGCCGGGGGCTCAACTCCAAAACTGCCCGACGTCCCCGGCCGTGAGTAGACATTCTCAAGGGCCGAGTAGCCGCTCGTCTCGGGGGCAAAGGCATTGGCATCGACACGGCTTGTCACCAGCCTGCGGACCGTCTGGAAGAAGGAGAGCGGCGCGCAGTCCCCGATGAAGATGAGCTTGCCCTGGGCGTCGCAGAGCAGACGTGCCTCGCGGGGGACCTCGGTTTCCTCGTGCTCCTCGAGCGCCGCGAAGACGGTGTCCCGGGGCGGGTGTGTGTCGGGGCGTGCATCGGGGCCGGCGTGCAGGGTGGGCCCGGCGGGTGCAAGCGAGACGCGGGGCGAGGCAGCGCTCAAAGCCGGGGCGGGATGGGACGGCGTCGGCGTTGGATGATGTGATGATGGGTCTGGGTCCTGGCGGGTGTGCCTTGACGGAGCCTGAACGGAATGGGCCGACGAACTCGGGGATGCGCCCGTACAGGCGTGGGCGGCGCTGTCATTGCCATTGCCAGTGGCATCGGAGCCGGGCCGCGGGCGGCGTCGCGGCGCTGTGTAACGGCAGTGGTCCGGCTGCCGCCGTCTCACACAGTACGCGCATGGCTGGGCGCCGCTGCATTTGATCTTGCGCAGCTTGCAGAGGTCGCAGGCGTTGGCCACGCGGGCGCGGATCGATCTGGTTTCCATTCCAGGTTGCAAGGATAAATTGAAGGATTGGAAAGATTAAAGGAAAGATTAAAGGAAAGAGCAGCGATGAGGACCCCGAGGAAGTTGCTTTGGCCGGCCCCACGTGCCCTGCTGTCCGAAGGCCCGGTTCGGAAAGCACCGGCCTGCGCTCCAGGCATCAAACCTGGAACTCTCAACAAACTCAGTTTCCATCCCCGTTTCCTTCAGGTTGGGTCTCCTGTCTCTTCCCCAGATATCGGTCCATCATCTCAGCAATGCCACGCACCAACCCATCAATGACTTTTTCATACTCCCTAAACTCATACGCCCGCCCTTACACCGCGCTTTTTTAGTGCCATGCTGAAATATGACTGCCAGGGTGTGAGGTTTGAATGCTCCGTCGTTGCTCCGCTCTGTTGAGTTTGGGAAGACGCTCTGGGTTGAGTGTGACAGCCGTGACTTGAGAACCGAGTTCATCGTGTCGAGTCGAGGCAGCAGCGGTAGGCTGTGCGATATTCCTGCGCCTTGACCAATCTTTAGCAATTCATACATTCTATTTACCCACAGACACGTTAGCTTGGAGGCTTCATCAAAGGGAGAACGGCAATGCCATCAAGGGGGTTCAAAGTCATGAAACATCAATTTGAGCCGAGACTGAGATTCCAGGTCGACAGTCATAGGGTATTCGAGATACATCCCATACCCCTATTCTATGGCCTGCCTAAGTGCAAAAGCGCAGGCTTCTCCACGATGGTGCTAGAGTTTCAAGATTCGCAGGGACGGCCAGCGCGGGAGACATCGGAAACAACATGAAGATGATTCCCAAACTCGGTCCAGTGGCCCCAGTGCCCCAATACACCAATAAGCCAGAAAAAGGAAACAAAAAGAACCGACCATAACCCGGGGTGCGAGCGTCTCACGACCACGAGACAGACCCCTTCAACCCAGCGTCTTGAACAGGTCCCCCGCGTACTGCACCACCAGCCCGCCATACTTGGCCACCTCCTCCCTGCTCCCGGCCCGGTTCATATCCTCGGTATAGATGCGCAGGCACTGCTCCAGCGTCTTGCGCGACTGCTGCATGCTCCGGCTCATCTTGTCCCTGACCTCCCGCGCGGCAGCCACCGACGCCGCACGACTCGCACGGGGTGTACCACCCCCAACGCCATTGACAGCAGTACCCTCTCCATCAACCCCATCGCCATCGCCATCACCACCATCACCACCTTGTCCGTGTCCACGTCTATGTCCATGTCCATGTCCATGCCCGTCCAGCTGACCGAGACTCAGGCCGTGAGGAAGCTGATCCCGCACCTCCCCGCCCAGAGCCCCCACCTCCCCGGCGACCTTGACCAGCGCGTTGAACAGCATCTCGTGCCGGACCGCGGCGCGCAGTTCGTTGCGGTCGAGCTGCTCCTGCAGCCGGCGGAGGTCGGCGCGCAGGGCCGACATCTCTTCCTTTTGCGCCTGGATTGTTTGAGTCTGGTTGATGGACTGGTTCGGGTTCTGGTTCTGGTTCTGGTTCTGGTTCGGGTTCGGGTTTGGGTGGGTGAGGAGGAGGCGGGCCTCGAGGGCCTTGAGGTGCCTGTTGATTGCCTTGAGGGTTTTGGTGCCGGAGGGGGCGGCCAGGGCTGGGTCTGACTCTAGCTCGAGGGTGGCTGGGGCTGGAGCGGGGCCGGGTTCGTTCTCCTCGTCGTTCTTGTCATTCTCCTTCTTCTCTGTCTCTATGTGGGTGGTGGGGCTGTTGTTGGGTGAGGCCGGGGAAGGGGAGGAGGGGTTGCCGTTGACGGGAGCTTTGGTATTGTTGCCGTTAAGGACTTTGTCGGCGGCGCCCTTGGCAGGCTTGGATTGCTTAGGCTCCTTGGACGTCTTGATGACGGGCGGGAACCGGAGCGGGGGAGGGTTGGGGTAGGACTTGAAGGTGTAGTCGGGGGTCGGGCCGAGGTCGCTGAGGGGCGTGAGCTCTCTGGGTTCGTAAGCACACTTGTTGTTGTGGACCCTGGGCTTGGAGGGGCCGGCAACGGCTGGGATCTTTGCGATGCCGTTGTTGATGGGGTACTTGGGCTCGCCGTTGACCTCGGGCTCGGCCCTGGTCTTGCGGGTGTTGGCCTCGGTCGGGGCTGTACTATGCTTTGCGCCGTCTTTGGCCTCTTTCTTGGTTTTGGCTTTCCTAGCCTCGTTCTGCTCCTCCTTGGCCTTCTCGGCAGACTTCAGAACATGCGCTTTGTGGGCCTCCTTGAGAGGAAACACCGGAGGCATGATCGGGGACTGCTTCCGGGCGACGGGACTGCTTGTAGCAGGAACATCGTCAAAGCTCACCCAGTCCTTCTGCTCGACGTAGCCATCCGAGTCCTTGTCGCCCTTGACCTCCTTGGAGCGGCGCTTCTTGCCGTGCTTGGCCCTCTTTGCGCGCTTCGCGGTCGGCGATTCCTGGAGCTCGTCCGAGAGGCCGCGCTTGGCCGGCCCGGCATTCGAAGAGGGAAAGAATTTGGACTCCATGGCCACTCGGAATGTTGACCTGTTTGACGTTGAAAAGTGTCGTTAGAAACTGGAATCGATCGAATCGCAACAACATTGCGGTAGTTGGAGTTGAGGTCGCGCAACTTACCGGTACAGGAACTTGGATCGAGGAATTTCAAGTCGGCCGTTACCGGTGATAGAGAGAGAAACAATTGAAGGACCGAAGCCTGAGTTGATAGAGCTCTTCTGAAATTGACATTCAATGTCAATCGGTCACGGAGGTGAAGTCGAGAAGAGGGTGCGGAGGTGGAAACAAGTATTGAAGGAGGGGAAGATTCGAAGAGAGTGCGAGAAAAGAAACGATGTAAGCACCGCGTTAGAAATGGGGAGTGTACCGTTTGTTTACCTTGGTTGATTGCGAAGACAGTGAGGGAGTGAGAACTTGAAGCCTGGACCGGGTTGAAGGCCGCGGAAGCAGTAAGCGCAACTATTGTCTCTTGCATAAAAGATGTAAACAATAGTTGCGGCATTCAGCAGCAGAATCCAGAAAGAGGAGGATTGAAAGCATGCTTCAAGTTTTTGGTCGATAACGAGAAAGCTAAAGCCTTTTTACATCTTATAGAACACTGAATATTCTTCCCGTCAGGCATTATGACTTTTAGGTCTGCTTTATCTTTAGACCGAAAGCCAACTTTAGAATGAGTTTCGAGCAATCGTCACGCCGAAAGCTCCTAGTCAGAGACAGCAACACCCAGAAAACAACGTTGTATGTGCTTCACGCCAGTCGTTTTTGCGCACAGAATCACAGTTTGGCAGAAAGCATTCATATGTTGAATCGACTGATTTCCTTGTCATAGCCGTGAAAGCAGGTCTGCCATATACATTTCCTTTCTCCCTCAACTTTGCGAGGCCATCGGGTTGTTGAGTATCGATACGTGCACATGCCTTGGGCTCTTGATTATAGCGTTTACTGCTTAACAAATACTCAAATTATGCTTTAAAGGCAAACACATCACACAGCCTCCTTTTCTATCCGTGTACTGAAATTGGACACCGTCATGAAGCCGTCAAAATTGTAGGTTTTCCTGTTCCTTTCTGGCCATATTCTGCTAAACGACGGTATGGAATATGAACAGTGTTGGCGCCAACAATGCCAAAGAGCTGGTACATTACAAGCTGGGCCGTTTTGTAAAACTCCAGCGAGTTGATACGTCCTTGTGTTGGCCGCCTTTAGGTGTTGGTTGGGACTTGAAGTTAAGTTGAAACATGTTCCTGTGACCCTTTTCGGACTGGCGCGCTGTCAAAAAAGGCTTGTTTCGCTGCCAAGGCGGCGCGCTGCCCAGTGGTTTCAACGAGCTGGCCCCGCCTAAAATACGAGCGCGCTAGGCCCGTTTCGAAAATCCCCGTATTGCTGCAGCCACATGGGCCAACGAGGTGCCTGGCCGAGGCTCCAATTCACAGCACAGCCCCATTGCTGTCTCGGGCATCTCTCCGTCCGTGGATTCCTGGACAGAAAATGCAGGGCTGATTCAGTGCATTTTCTGTCCAGTGCCGCCCATCCGGACCCTGTCTGTTGGCAGGATTCCAGACATCTCACTCCCCCTGGCCAACAGCGCGGGAACAGGGCGGGCCTTACGTCAGGTCCCTTGCAGTTGTACGAGGAGCGACCGAAGGAAGGGAGCGGTTCTGCAGTCTGCGCACGCCGAGTCTTCAACACCGTCTGATGAACCCGACATTCTTGCTGCTCGGGTCTACACAGTAGCGCCTCGAGTTATTCCCCGTCGCATTGCACCGTCGACCGCATTCCACGACCCGGACGACCCGCCGACGACCTCCCCGACCCCTCCAGCAGCCGATGCGCTTCGGCCGAGCCCGCAGACAACATGGGATGGCCAACAACAAAAGGGCTGCTGGGCGCCCTGCTGCTCGCAGCAGCCGCTGTGAACGCGCAGCAGGCCATGCTGCAGGTCGACCTTGATTCTCCTGGTGAGTCCGGTGTTTCCGATCAGTGCGGGGCCCGCCGCTGACATGCACAAACGGCAGACTCGATCAAGTCGGCCGCAAAGACCGTCGCGGCCAAGCTCAAGACGTACTACCACGGCGACGAGCCCGGCCAGACCCCCGGCATCCTCCCGGGCCCGCCGCCGGGCGGGTTTTACTACTGGTGGCAGGCCGGCGCCATGTGGGGGACCTACGTCGACTACTGGTTCTACACGGGCGACGACACGTACAACGCCGAGGCCATGCGGTCCATGGTGTTCCAGGCCGAGGCCCCCGCCAACGCCTACATGCCGCGCAACTGGACCGCCTCGCTGGGCAACGACGACCAGGGCTTCTGGGGCATGGCCGCCATGCTCGCCGCCGAGGTCAACTTCCCGAACCCGCCCGAGGACCAGCCGCAGTGGCTGGCCCTCGCCCAGGCCGTCTTCAACACCCAGGTCGTGCGCTGGGAGGACCAGGACTGCGGCGGCGGCCTGCGCTGGCAGGTCGAGCACACCAACGGCGGCTACGACTACAAGAACACCATCGCCAACGGCGTGTTCCTCAACATCGCCTCGCGCCTGGCCCGCTACACCCGCAACGACACGTACGCCTTCTGGACCGAGAAGACGTGGGACTGGATCGAGGCCAGGGGTTATATCACCGAGGACTACAACGTGCTGGACGGCGGCCACATCCCGTTCCAATGCAAGGACCTTAACCCGGTCCAGTTCTCGGCCAACGCCGCCATCCTGATCCACGCTGCGGCTGTCATGTTCAACTATGTACGTTCCTAACTTACCCTCTTTTTCTTCTTCCTTTTTTTTCCCCAACTAACACCCCCCCAGACCGAAGGCCAACCCCGCGAGAAATGGCGCGGCCGCGTCGCCGGCCTCCTCAACCACACCGTCGACCACTTCTTCCCGGACGGCATCATGATCGAGCGCGCCTGCGAGCTCGAGGAGCGCGTTCAGTGCAACACGGACCAGCACTCCTTCAAGGGCTACATGCACCGCGCCCTGGCGACCGTCGCCGTGCTGGCGCCTTTTACCTACGACACCATCGTGAAAGCCCTGCGCTCCTCCACCCAGGGCGCCGTGTCCTCCTGCCTGGCCGACGGCACCTGCGGCTTCCGCTGGAACACGGGCGGGTACGACGGCGATGTTGCCGCCGGCCCGGCGGGCCAGCAGATGAGCGCGCTTGCGGCGCTGTCGACGCTGCTGATTGATCAGGAGAAGGTGCTCAATGGCCCGCTGACGAACCAGACGGGCGGGACGAGCCAGGGGGATCCGAATGCCGGGCAGAAGTTTACGGGCGTGTCGCCGCCAAGGGAGATTACCACGGGGGATCGGGCGGGGGCGGGGATTCTTACGGCCGTGGTGCTGGCGTCGTTTGTGGGGAGTGTTGTGTGGATGGGCATGGGGTGGTCTGAGGCGTAGAAGATTTCGGATCGGAGGGGGGGTGGTTTGTTACTGCGGGTAGCGGTGTCGGTCGGGGGACTTTGAGCGTATTGGAATCAGCGAGCGAGCGAGCGAGCGAGCGAGGGAAGTCGTTGAGCGTTGGTCAGCAAGCGATGGCAAAGCAAAGCGGGCGATGGGTACCTAGCTGGGGGTTTTCTCTTGTATGGCGTTTGGGATATGTGCTTTTTCACGTAGTAGGAATGTTGGCTTGGGGTTCCATTTATCTGCGGTTTCAGCTTCATGTCGGGTTTCACTTCTACTCTGCCATACCGGTCCGAGATAGATTTAGGGCTGCTGCCCTTGTCTTCTGAGTTGCTTGGTCCTTGACGTGTGATGAAGCACCATCACCTTGCCGGTGACATGTGTGTTCCAGATATGACCAACATTTGTTGTGGCATCTCGCCTCTGTATCTCTGCTTGCGTAGTTGTTACCGCCGCCCTCCTGGATCCTCAACATATGTACATCTCAGGCACCTTGTCACAGGCCTGACCGTGACCATGGCTTATGGTCTGCGATGACGGGTTCGCTAGGCAGAGCGAACAGCGTGTTCCATCTTTCGGGTTACGCATGTGGTTATTGCACCCACTGCTGGTGACACCTCTGCTGAGGGGTTTCCGATTAAATTCACGGCATCGACTTGAGACAGTGGAATTTGACATATGCCACCGCATGTGGCTACCACTCGTTTCGAGCACACTTGGGTTCAAGCACAACTGGGACCAAGTATTCAGTGAGATCAGGCGAGTCAATTTGGTGCTACAAAGTCCTACATGATCTCCCCAGTCCGGGGAGCAGCGAAGTGAGTGCTTGGCTCAATGGCCCTTCAGTCGCCCAAAGTTGAGGGGCTGCTAAGGAAAAGCGCAATGCTCACGGCCGTCATCGGCCAAATGTGGTGGTGGTGGTGGTCTGACATGGTGTTTTGACATGAACTTACCAGCGGGCAGTATGTCCCGACTGGTGTGAAATAAAGAAGCGCATCGAAACTGCGGTAACCCATCGCCATGCTGAATTCCCTGAGGCTGGAGTGAAGGCCGAGGTAGAGAAGCAACTGGTCAACACCAAGGCCGACGCGAAGAAGCCAAGGCTGACCCCCCAAAGACCAGAGGGGCGGGCATGCCCGGTGTGTTACAGGATTGTCTCCCTTCCCACGGACTTCCAGCCGTAGATCAGGGCCGCCCTTGTCGTTTCCCGTGTCGAGGAACCATCAGGAGACGAGCGGACGACAGTTCCTTAGCGGGGACCGTGCGGGTGGTGCGGGTGGTGCGGGTGGTGCGGGTGGAGCTGTAGCGGGTGATGCAGACCCTGGCGGTAGCTGTGGTTGTTCGCAGCCTGAGCAGGGCGAGGAGGCAAGGTCTGAATCTGGGCGCGAATACCGGGGACAATGTTGCTGCGCGAGCCGGCCAGCTGCTCCTGTCTTGCCAGCTGGCTTCCCTGCTCCCCAACCCGCCGCTCAAGTGCAGCGTGCCTGTCCTCAGTGGCCTTCTTCAGCTTAGGGTACTCGGACTCGAGAGCGTTGAGACGGATGAGGATCTTGTCGGTGGACGACTGCCGCTTCTTGTTCTGCGACTTGACCTTCTTTTCGAGCTGGGTAATCCGAGCTGTGAGATCCACCAACTGCTCCTGGGCCAGAGGAGCAGTCGCTTTGGCGTCGTCCTCATCCTCGGAGTCTGATGAATCCTTATCGCCGCTGAACTTCTCCTCAAGCTCCGTCACGCGGTTAGAGAGCTCCTCAATTTGGCCGGCGTGAAGCTTCTGAGCCTTCAGTCTCCTCTTCATCAGCTTGGCTTGCTTGGCAACAGCCTCGTCGCAGTTATCACCGCGGACCTTCTCAGCAGCTAGATCTTTGCTGAAGGCGTCAAGGCGGGTGTTGATGTGGTTTTGCTCTTGCTTGCTGCTCAGCCGGTCCATGAGCTCAACGACGGACTCTTCCATTGTCTTGACACCCTTGTCTGCCGAGGGCTTTTCCTCAATGGACTTGACTCTGGACTCCAAGCCCTCGATGCTGGTGGTGTGGTTTGCCATAAGATCTTCCTGTGTCGACAGCTTGGAGTCCTGAGTGTGGATCAGGTTCAGGTGCTTGGCCAGCTCTTCCTCGCACGCTGTCACTCGTGCTTTGGTTGATCTGTGGCCAGACCTGTTCCCCAGGCGAGTGAGTGCCGATTCATCTTCAACGACTGGGCTGCTTTCATGCTCTGCAGGCGCCACGAGTGCGAACTCATCATGGTGTGCTTCCTGGACAGCGCCGAGAAACAGTTCCGGCATCTGCAGCGGTTGATGGTAGGCTTCCTCGTCATCGTTTTGAACCCGGTTTGCATGACGCTTTGACGGACGAGGGCTAGGGGTGGCGGATCTCTGGTTCCGTTTTCTCTTCCCCTTGGGGTCGGGACGGCCGGGCTCAGAAGGGCCGAGATTCATGGCTGACGGATCATCCGAGACGTCTTCTTGTTTGATTTGGATGTTGGCGGGAAGATATGCGGGCGCGGACGGAGCTCCCACCAGGTGATATTGGCCTCCGGTGTGGGGAAACGAATCGTGTCCTGTCGCCACCACTGGCTGGGCGAGGGGCACGCCAGCATCCATCAAGCCGCCTCTCAGCTTCATTGCTTCCCATGCCTGAAGACGAACATTCCAGGGAATACCGGCCGATGGCTGAGTGACAAACCCGGCGGCCACGGGAGGCGAATCCAGGAAAGAGATCCATTCATCAACCAGTCTCGCGGCTTCGTTGGGGCAGCCTCCAGTGCTCCGCAGATAAGCCCTCCGCGCCTCGACAAACAACTCGGCAATTCGGATCCTTGAAACTGTAGGCCCAAGACTGCAGTTTTGGACCCGCTCCCAAAACCCGTCGGAAGGATAGTCATAATCTTTGCAGTACACCATTGCCCGAAACTGAACAGCCACATTGTTGGGCACGATCCGGCAGTAGTCAGCTTCTGACGGACGGCAGCGCTTGGGAACGCCGGTGGTGTATCCCCGAATGTAGAAACCGCTGACTACCCCTTTGTAAAGAGCGACCGGGATGGCGCTAAAGTCAAAACCGTCCAGTTCCCAGAATGGCTTGTAAGGCCACTTGTGGATCGGAAACGGGGTGTTGGGCTCCATGATGTCTTCTCAACGGAGTGCGGATGTGATTTCTGTCCTAGTGTCCTTGGAACAAGTGAGACTCGAAATCTGAAACGACAATGTTAGCCATACAATTACAAGGAGATTATCTCTTGAAACGGGATTGATTTATCCCTGGCGATCCATCAATCGATATTATACCTTGCTTTTTGTTTGCTTGACCTCGAGATGCCTCAGAGGACTGTCGGTTGCACGGAACGGGAGAACTTTGTGGAAAGCGATGGCGAGTTGCAGAGGTCGTAGTCTCGGCCCGGAAGAGAAGAAGGTATGAGCGTACCTTAATCAAAAGGAAGGTACTAAGCAGAGAATAGATGCGAGGCGGGAAGACCTTCCCGAGTCCCTCTCTTCGGGTGGGAAACGGCGATATTGGTGAGCTCGCACTCGCAATTTGGCGAGAGGGTTGGAGTGCAAGGGGAGACAAAAAGACGGGAACTTTTCCAGTGAAGAGCGGCAAAACACGGCAGGGCTTTCCCACGCGCCCCGGTCAACGTGGTAACACCTTCCCGGAAGATGGCGGAAGGTTCGTGGGTAGGAGGAGAGCTCGAAACAGGGGGCGCGGAACGGCGGGGCATGAATACCGGGGCTTCGAACGGTCACGATGTCCCAGCACTGGACACCGGGTGAATCAATGCTCACCGAGATATGATATAAGTCGGAGCTTCTTGAGAGCATTGAGTCAAGCCAGTTGATGCCTCACATGTGGACGTCAAGGGGGCTATCATCTATGAACGATGGACGTCATGGATGATGTATTTCAGTACAGCTGGTTCACTTTACCGTTAAGTCACTAAACCGAGAGCTGGGAGACGGGTTCTTGAATCAGTGTATCTAGACTCAGCAACTAACGTAAACCAACCTGTGTACCGGATGTGATAGCAAGGCTCCTTCAAGGGCAAAGGGGACAAAGTGCATTTTGGTGAACTGTTGTTCTTATTTCATGGTGGTGTATGGCTGACTTTAGGGGATGGAGTTGCATTGTCAGTCTTGAACCTTTTGATGTTCCCATACAAATAGATGCTGAATGTTGGAGCCCCCTTTCTCAACGAGACTGACTGTTGCCATGTTGACATTCCTCAGGGGTTCAGGGGCCCGTCCAGGGGTTTCCTGGGGAGCCCAGGGGTTAGGTGGTCCGTGCGAACGGTTGTACCTTTGCGGCTCTCGGGTCCCCACCGACGGAAGTTGACGTCGCAAACCCCGACGTCGGTCTTCATCCGGAATTGAATCAATACCTACCTCAGACGAACCGCTCTCCGGTGATTACAGTCATGGCGCCCCGTACAAACAGCGATGGCAATCCCTGGAACCGGGAGACAAAAGACAAGTTTGAAGGGTGTGTCTCACCTTTGTCAATTGCCTCTTGCTCTCTGCGCTACCTGCCATGCTAACCTTTGGTGTGTCGACAGCAAGGACCGAAGCGAATTCCTTGATCCGTGCCAGGAGGCAGCCGCGCGGAGCATTCGTTGTTTGCACCGCAACGGGGGCGACAGGACGCTGTGTTCGGATTACTTTCAGTAAGCAGCGGCCTGGGGATGATGGTGCTGGAGCAGCCATATGCTGACGATGGATCGCTACAGGGCGTACAGGGACTGCAAGAAGGCTTGGGTAGGACTGATGCGTTGATGCCATTTTGGACTCGTCACTGACTCGACTCGGCTTACAGATAGAGAAGAGGAAGACGGACAAGAAGGGCGGCGGTCTGTTCTCATAACCGCCATGGCAACGCCACCACGCGGCGACTGCGGGTTGACCTCCAGCAGTGACCCTACTCCGGGAGCTTGCGGTGGGAGAGTCCGGCAGTTTGGCGCGTCATGTCCTCCCCTACGGACTGGAGCGGAGGCTTGCCTGTATGATTTCGGTGTACATTACGTGTAACATTTCCATGCCCTCCTCCACCAGCGAAAGGGGGAACAGTGGAGGATTATGGACACAGCGTGACGGGGAAATAGGGAGCATCTCGAAGCTCCGAGTTGCGTCGAGGCGGACTCTCCGGACTGACCGGACTGACATCGGTGGATCTGCTCGGTGGAGGTGGGGTTGCGCGCACAGGCCACGTTCGACCATCACCCCGCCAAATGGCAGCAGCAGCCTGGAACCGGGAACCTGGAAGTTGTCAACTGAACTTGAACTGAACTGGACTGACTGCCCTTGAGGTGCCTCCACTGCCTGCCCCAGCCATTGGCCATCCCCCACGTCGGGCATCCCGTGTCGCTGCAGCCTTGCACGGCCTAGTCACCTCCCTGGCACTCATCCGCCATGTCGTACCGCTACGGCCGCCCGGCGCTCAAGAGCAGCGTCGACGTGCAGCTGCAGACGGCCTTTAGCGACGGCAACTGGAGCACCGTCATCCGCCTCGCGGCCAAGAGGGCGGCGACCCTCAAGGACCCCTACTATGAGGCCATCAGGATGTGCGCCGAGTCGCAGCTCGACGGCACCGCCGAAAAGTGCGCCGTGCTCGCCGCCGTCGACGACCTCGTCAAGACCAAGAAGACGGCCGACATCGACACGGTCGAGCTCTACGAGTGGGCCTGCCGCGACTTCTTTGCCTTCGACGTCGAGTACGCCGACACCCTGGGACCCCTGAGGGCCCGCTGGGCCAAGGCCAACCCCGGCAGCCCCCTGGCCCTGCAGTGTCTCCAGGCCTGTTTGGACAAGTGGGATCTCGTGAGCGCCCAGCAGGTGTGTCTGCCATTCTCAGTTTATTATCCTCCTTCTTTCAACAGCCCCCGATCACTAACCTGGCCAGATCGCAACGAGCCTGGACAAGGCCTACGCCAACACGGCCGACCGTCGGTACATGTTCTGGAACATCACCCTGACCTTCCTCCTCTCAGTATGCCCTCCGTCGCCTCTCCCCCGTGGCCCACACTGACATGGACAGATCAGCCCCCAGTGCACTGATGCGAGCCGCAAGGTCTACAGCCTCTTGGCGATACGCCAGCTCGAGAGGGCGGCCGACTTGACAGAAAATGTAGGTTGACCGCTGTGAATCCACGCTCGATATTTCTGACATGCCCAGTCCGCCAAGCTGGAGCCCACAGACCGGGGCCTTCTTACAGAAGAAGAGGTCTGCCTCTACTACCGCGTCCTGCACAGCCATGGGACCAAGGAAGAGTTCGTCTCCCGCCTGAAGAGCCCGAAGCTCGGAGCCATCAGCCAGCTCAAGGAGGGCCGCAAGCTGCTGTTCTGCGAGGGCCTCGATGCGCTCGAGACCTGGGGCGAGTGGGAGCTCATCTACAACCTGTGCCGTGAGGCCTTGACACTTGGCCTCGAAGGAGGCACCTCGCCATTCTTTGTCTGCGACTTGCAGATATGGAGGAAGCTTGCGTCGGCCGCCAGCAAGGTTCCAGACTCGGACAGGTGAGCATATCGTGCCATCTCACTGTAGAACAGCTTACCGATACGTTGCAGCTCGCTCGGCGAGGTACAGGCCGTCCTGAAGAGGTATATTGAAATGAAAGACACCGCGAGCGCCATGTACAAGAAGAACCTTAGCCTGGCCCTCCTGGAGACCACTTTCCGGCTGCCCGCAACAGCACTGAATCCCAACCACGACAGCACCGGCCTGTCGCCGAGGGTAGTCCAGATCGGTCTGTTTCTCGACCAGTACTTTGAGAGGCTGTCAGCGTTCGACGACGTCAAGGGCTACGTGGCCGAACTGGGCTTCGACGAGGTCAAGCGCCTGATGGAGGATGTGCTGCCGAAGATGCTCGATGAGGTAAGACTCTCTCATCTGCCCATCGCACCAGAGCTAACCAATCCTTCAGGACGCTGACACGGCGCGCAAAACTGTGCTAAACGCATTGGAGTGCAGGCTCCGCTATCTACTCACCACATGCCCGCAAACCCTCTCACCGCAGCCCTCAGTTGTCGACGGCCCAACACAGGACAAGCCGTTCCAGTGCCGGCTCTGTACTAACCCAGCCTCGCTCCCGTGTGAATCTTGCCTGAGGAAGCTCATCGTCGACGCCTCAAACGCGTACAAGCAGATAAGCGGTGACAAGGCGCTCCTGGATGCGATACCCCGCTTGGACAAGGACCCGCGGCTGGACCTGGCTCTCGTCCTCGGCACGTCCCTCCTGAAGCTCTCTGGGCTGCGGCCGCGGACTACGGATGTGGGCCACTCGTTGTGGCAGGCCGTTGAGCCCGGGCTGTTCCTGCAGGCCGTGCTACTTCTGGACGCGCAGCTGAAAGAGACGCCAGGGGACACTGAGCTACGGCTACTGCTAGTCCAGCTGTACTTGTTGCTCGGATGCGCCTCTTATGCCCACCAGCTCTGGACGCCGCTCGATGTCAAGCGTACAATTCAAGATGCGCTCAGCCCGCTGTTTTTCGACAGGATATCCACGCTGTCTCCGGGGCTGTTTCACGGGAGTCGTCCCCTGATGGAGCCGCTGCGCAGCTTCTACAACCACAACTTGGGGGATAAGTCGCCGGTGCGCATCTGGGACGCCTTCTTGGCGGGCAGCTACACTAGCATCCTCGACATGACCAAGCACGATGGCAACCTGCGCCGGAGCTGCACCCTAATGATGGCGCTGGTGGAGGACAGACGGGCGATCCGGTGCTACGGCGGGAAGGTCGACTGCGAGATTGAGGAGCATCCGCTGACTGGTGAGTTCTTTGTCTCTCGGCACTTGCGCTTGCTGACAGTTTAGAAAACATCGACGACGACACAACCATGGTCAACAAGACCGACTACGGGCCGTTCCCGAATCTCGAAAGCTTCCACGGCCCGCCAATCCACGAATACCTCCGTCTCGGGCCCGGTCTCTCGGTAAGTCATTCCTCCACCTGTTCTCTCACCCTTTCACTTCCTTTTCACCCTCTAACCCCCCACAGAACGAACGCTCCCACCTCGCCTTCCTCTCGGAACAGTACCTCGACCTCCTCCTCTACAAGCCGCCCAAAGACTACAAGCCCTCCAAGCAGACCGAAGTCGCCCTCCGCGACCGCGAGTACACGCTCGAGACGCTCTCGCGCCTCAGCAGCTCCCTGACCGACTTCCTCCACCAGCCCGCCACCCCGTCCCGCCTGACGGCGTCCGAAACGACCTACTACACCGTGCTCTCCCTGCTCTCGGCGACACTACTCATCGCGCTGTCAACCCCGCGCTCCGACGCCGTCCCAAAAACTCTGTCGCTACTAACGGGCTCAATCAAATCAGCCTTTGCCTCCCTCCGCACGGATTTCTTCTCCCTCTCCACCAGCAGCACCTCTGCTACTAAAAATAAGAGTCTACCGGGTGCGTGCGCCACCTTCACGGAAATGCCCACCCTCTCCGCCATCCGCGACACGGCCCTCGCCATCAAGCACAGCGCCGCCTTCGTGCTCGCGTGCCACGACAAGGAGCTCGCGAGGGATCGTAGCGGGCGGTCGGGCGTGCACCGCGACGTGCTGGCCGAGATGAGGGTGCTGGATCTGACCGCGGGGAAGGCGCTGGCCGAGGTCAAGGGGCATGTGCTCCGGTTGAAGGAGGCGCTTGGGGAAGGGGGGTGGTTGGATCGGGTGTTGGATTTGGTTTTTGGGGGGGAGGAGGAAGAGGGGGATGATGAGGTGACGAGGGCGGTGGAGGAGGTTGTCGGGGGGAGGGGGGCGGCCGAGGAGTGGGCTGGGAGGGTGGTGGAGAGTTGGCGGGAGGGGGTTAAGGGGTGGGGGATGGTTAGGATGGAGTAGAGTTGAGGTTGGGAGTGAGGGTGAGGATGGAGGAGAGTTGAGGGTGGGAGTGAGTCATGATGGGAGAGATGGGTTTGAAGCGGGAATATAGACGGAGTAGTCAAAAAGCAGGGAAGTAAATATATATAAGCCATGCAACTGCTGAAATCGTTGTCCATGCTCTCTCTCTCTGTGCATCGCCCGCTATGCTGGTATCATCCGTCCGATGCATAAACGTATCCCAAATATGAATCCCTCAAGGGCCGCTCCAAAAAAAGACGAGAAGAACCCATCTCAGAAACCGAGAATCTCATCTCAGAATCCCCCACCAAACCAAAAAAAGGAGTATCCCACCACGCCTTCTCCCTTACTTCCAGAGCCCATCTCAGAACCCATCTCAGGAACCCACCCCCCTAAAAAGGAGAAAAAAAAGGGAATATCCCACCACAGTCCTGGCCCCCCCCAACAGGCGCCCCTGCCCGTCCCCTACTCCCACGCGCAGCCCAATCTACTGGCATCAATGACATCAACGAACCCCATCAATGCTGCCCATACCCCGAACTCCCACTACTCCTCCGCCGCGCCTTCCTCGCCAGCACCTCGCGCCTCTCCTCCTGCAGCGTGACCCACACCCAGAACCAGCTCATGGTCTCGACAAACATAAAGGTGAAGAAGACCCTGTTCTTGAGCGCGTCGCCGCCCCAGCTGGCGGGGGTGTAGCCCGGGTTGTGGGCTGCGTGGTGCACCGAGGGGTGGGTGAATCGCGAGGAGGAAGAAGAGGAGGAGGAGGCGGTGGATGATTGTGGGGAGGGGTTGGTCGAGTCGTCGGTGTAGAATAGAGGGGAGGAGGGGGAGAAGAAGAAGGAGTAGAGGGTTAGGAGGAAGGTTAGGGTTAGGCGGAGGGGGGCTGGTGAAATACCGGAGGTTAGTTAAGGTATGATGATATATATAGGGAGTGGGGGGGAGTACGGACCTTGCATCCCCCAGTAGTGTACCAGGCAGATCTCGTCTGGCAGAGAGAGCGTCACGAGGTCGGTGATGCCAAAGATGGCGAGGACGGTGGCTAGGAAGGCGAGGGCCGGGGATTGGGTTTCGAAGGAGCGCGAGTTGGGCTGGTGCGGGGGGTTGTTAGCTGGTGATGTTTGGGGAAGGGGAACAGAGTGAAAAACATACCAAGCCCATCGACTCGCCGAGCAGGGAGACGACGGCCTGGTCGGCGACGGTGCCCGGGTTGGTGAGGAAGAAGAAGCCCAGGGTGATGTGGAAGAGGCAGAGCGAGGTGAGGATGGTGCGGGCAGATATGAGCGCCATGGCGTCGGTGGAACTGTCGTCTTTGCTTGGAGTCAAGGGCGTGTCATCGGCTGCGTTCGAGGTTGTTGAGCACAGAGGGAGACCAGGTCGGGTCCTGGCGGCCTGGGAGCTGAAATGCAAGCG
Organism: Parachaetomium inaequale; assembly: GCA_033296685.1. NCBI lineage: Eukaryota > Fungi > Ascomycota > Sordariomycetes > Sordariales > Chaetomiaceae > Parachaetomium > Parachaetomium inaequale. The sequence continues at coordinate 14,470 of MU854493.1, read as the reverse complement.
GCAGAGCGGCAGAGCGGCAGAGCGGCAGAGCGGCGGGGGTGACGGGATGTCGGTACACGGCGTATTTTCCGGACGAGGGGATCGCAGTTTACTCGTCGCTGTCACGGGGCTGGCATCCCTCTCGGGTCTTTGTGAGACCGCAGGGAGACTCGGAACGAGAACAAGCTCGGGCGCCGTTTGCTGTTTTGGATTCCAGCGAAGCAGGAGCAAAGCAGGGACAGGGCCGCGATTCGGGGTCTCACATGCCTTATCGGCCAGCGACGCGCCGGATAGACCAGGGGCCTCCATTGGCTGCCTGCACCAAGCCGGGTGACTCCACCAGCCACAATTTATGCTTCAGTTAGGTACAGTACCTTAATCACTGTGGCTGGAGCTGCCAGTGTCCTCCCACTGGACTGTTTGGGCAGGCAACGACCGGGGGTGCATGGTGGGGTGCTCATTGCTGTCACTGAGAGCACCTTCCATGAGCTGAAGTCTCGGACATTTTAACCCATGAATTTCTGGCTTTGGTAAAATCGCTTCAAGGAGCCCAACCATCCCCTGTCTGCAACAACAATAAAACAAACACCACCCACACAGACAGGCAAACTTCTCACTCACCCACCCCCCGCAACCCCAACCCTCCCAGCAACCACCACAATGACACCCACTCCGGACCCCCCCGAGCCCGACTCTGAGCCTGTGCTCGACATCGACCGCCACCTCAAATACTGGAAGATGTGCCTGCAGGCGCCCCTGCCCAACCACTACCTCTCCAACGAGGGCGTGCGCATGACCCTGGCCTACTTCATCGTCAACTCGATCCGCATCCTCACCCCCTCGCCTTCCCCGGCAGACGGCAGCGCGGCAGCCTCAGACTCGGACAGGAAACCGCCGCTGATCCCCCCAGAGGACCACCGCAAGCTGCGCCAGTGGGTGCTCTCGCACCAGCAGCCCGGCGGCGGCTTCGCGCCGTCGTCGACGCTGGTCTTCCCCGTGCGCGCGGACGAGGCGTGGGAGGCCGAGACGGGCGCTGACGAGGGGCGCGAGGGCGGTGCCGGGCTGGCGAACCTGGCTGCGACGCTGTTTGCGCTGCAGCTGCTTGCGTTGTTGGCGGACGAGGGGGAGGAGGGTGCGGCGGGGGCGTTTGAGGGGGTTGACCGGGTGCAGACGCTGCGGTGGCTGCGCAGGTTGCAGCGGGAGGATGGGAGTTTTGGGGAGGTGCTGAAGCGGCTGCCGGCGCATGGGTGGTTTATTGGGGGCGGCTATGACATGCGGTATTGTTATATTGCGGCGTCGATACGATGGATGTTGAGGGGGGATGTCGGGGAGGGGGAGGCGGGGTGGGTGGAGGATTTTGATACCGAGGGGTTGGCGCGGTATATTCTGGGGAGTCAGGTGTGTTTTTACGTATCTTATTATAAGTTGGTGATGCTGACTGGGCAGACCTACGACGGCGGTTTCGCCGGCAGCTCACAGGAAGAGCCCCACGGTAAGCATTCCTCTACCCTCTCACTTCTCACTCTCTCCCTCGCCTCATCCCCATCCCCCCCCCCCCTCACTCCCCTCCCCTTTCACTCCCTCCCTCATCACTTCCCTCCCCCTCTCACCACCCCCCCCTCCCTCTCACTCCGACTAACCCCCCCAGCCGGCTACGCCTACTGCGCCATCGCCGCCCTCTCCCTACTCGACCGCCCCCTGACAAACAGCACCCCCTTCCACCCCAACACCATCCTGCACTCGGGCATCCGCGACATGCCCGGCCTGCTCCACTGGCTCGCCTCACGCCAATTCGTCTACCTCGAGCCGCCACCCCCGACGGACTCTGACTCAGAAGAAGACGAAGACAACTTTCTCCTCCCCCAACACCTCTCCGACCTCGCCCTGTCCCCCACCGGCCCGCGCCACGTCGCCTGCAACGGCCGGTGCAACAAGGTGGCCGACACGTGCTACACGTGGTGGGTGGGCGCGGCGCAGGCGAACCTCGGGCACGGCGACCTGCTGGACTGGCGGCCGTCGCGGCGGTTCCTGCTCGACAAGATGGCGCACCGCATCGGCGGGTTTAGCAAGCACCCCGGCGGCCCGCCCGACGTGTACCACGGGTGCTTTGGGTTGGCGGCGCTGGCCGTCATGGGCGAGCCCGGGCTGGCCGAGTTTGACAGCGCGCTGGCCGTGCCGGTGGCTACGGTGCGGGTTATTGAGCGGGCGCGGGCGGCGCTGGTGGAGAGGGCGGGGGTGAAGGGGGCGGGGTTGGGGAAGGGGGCGGTGGAGATGGGGTTGGCGATGAGGGGGGGAAGGCCGGCGTGGTTGAGTGGTTGATTCATCGCTGTGCAATCTACAGTCCAAGAGGGAAAAGAAATGCCCATTAAAGACAATCAAATCTGAAAGGGTATCATGCCTCCACCGCGTGCTTGATTAACCTCTTGTAACCCTCCACCGCGTCCTCCAAGTCCCCAATCGTCAACCCCTCGTCGTCGCCGTGCGCCACGAGGATACTCCCCGGGCCATACAGGTAGCTGAAATGGTCCCCCTCGAGGTTGGGCACATCAGTCCCATAGTTTGCAATCATCGTCTCGAAGCCTACCAGGTATCCCCACGTTAGCACTCCTCACCCACCCCCTTACCCCCCCCTCCTAAAACGAGCCATCAAGAGGGAGAGAGAGAGAAGAGAGAGGCAAAACTCACCATCAACATCACACCGACACTCAACCGGCCCATACCCCCCCACAAACTCGACCCCCAACCCCCCCACACCCCCCCCCCCCCTCCTCCTCTAGCAACACCCTCCTCATCTCCCTCTGCACAATCCCCGCCCCGTCCCTCCTCCCCCCAACAGCGACCCTCACCGCCACCCTCGCCCGCGCCTCCTTCGCAATCACATTCGCCGCCACCCCGCCCTCAATAACCCCCACATTCACCGTGGTATTCCCGAACCGCGCGCTCGAGCCCAGGTCTGCATCCAACAATCTGTTGAGGGCGCGTACCAAGACAGAAATGGCGGAGCGGCCGAGCCAGGGATAGCCGGAGTGCCCTGCGCGGCCGACTGCCGTGACGGTGGCCGAGGCCATGCCCTTGTGGCCGCAGGCGAGGAGGTTGTCGGTGGGTTCGCCGAAGATGGCGGCGTGGAATTGGGGTCTGCTGCTGTCGGTGGAAGGCGGGGAGTCGAAGAGAGTGCCTGTGGTGGTGTTGGAGAGGGACGCGGAAAAGTATTTCATGCCGTCGCCTGACGTCTCCTCGCCCACTACAAATAGCAAGACCACGCTGTCGCGGGGGATGGATCCCGCCGTGAGGAGGGCTGTGGTGGCTATGATTTGGGCGGCGACGCTGGCTTTGGCGTCGACGGAGCCGCGGCCCGAGATCAAGGTGCTGGGCTGGAGGACGGAGAAGTCGATGGGTTGGGAGCGGGGGATGCGGGTGTGGTTGAGGGCGTAGGGGAGGTAGGGGGGCACGACGTCGATGTGCGAGGTTATGAGGGTGCGGCCGTGCAGGGTGCGGCGGGCGTTGCGGCCCGGCCAGGCGAGGACGTTGTACCGGGGTTGGGGGGCAGCGGTCGAGGAGGAGGGGAGGCGCTGGAGGGTGACGGTGTAGTCGAGTTCGGTGAGGATGTCCTGGAGGAGGAGGGCGGCGTCGCCTTCGGTGCCGCTGATGGAGGGGACGTCGACCAGGGCGCGGTGGAGGGAGAGGAGGGGCACGCGGTATGAAGGGGCCTCATGGTCGTTGTTGAGAATGGTGTCACTGTCGGGGTGGTGGACGAGCGGGTGCTGTTGGTCGTCGGGAGTCGAGAGGGCTGTCTGAGCGCCCAGGGCGCTGAGCAGCAGCAGAGATTGAGCTGCTAGCTTCATGTTGACCTACTTCTCGGTCAATTGGGGTTTGAAGTTGAATGAAGGAGCTCCAGGACCCGTGTCTCTAGTGGGCGCCCCAACGATTGAGCGGATGAGGTCATCCCTAGCGGGCCAAAAGCAGCCGAAGCAACCTGCCAAGCCCTGGAAAGGCCGCTAAATGCCGACCTGCAGACAACCTCAGGGCCCAATGCGTGCACATCTTTCACCTAGACCCAGCAATACACCCGTACTCTTCATGTAGGAAGCCAAATCTATCAACAAGCTCAACACAATCCAGTACCCGGCTGCTTCCCCCTACCACCGCCACCGCTCCGGCAGCACCTGGCTAAAGTCGAAGCGCCCGTCGGCCCCCTTCACCACGGCCCCCCGCTCGGTGACAATGGCATCAATCAAGTCATGCGGCGTGACATCAAACGCGGGATTCCACACGCCAATGCGCTGATCGGCAATGGCGACCCGCGCCGTCTTGCTCGTATCGACGCTCCCATCGGCATTCACCACCGCCCCGCTAATCTGCGTCAGCTCCTCGGCGCGGCGCTCCTCGATCTTGATGCCGTCGCCGCTCTCGGTCTCAAGGTCGATGCTGGTGGTCGGCGCGGCGACCATAAACTTGACGCCGTGGTGGCGGGCCAGCACGGCGAGCTGGTACGTGCCGATCTTGTTGGCCGTGTCGCCGTTGCGCACGACGCGGTCGGCGCCGACGACGACGGCGCCGATGTTCATGCGCGCGCGGTGCAGCGCGAACAGCGCCGCCGCCATGCTGTCGGTGACGAGGGTGGACGGGATGCCCTCGAAGACCAGCTCGAACGACGTCAGCCGGCTGCCCTGGTTGTACGGCCGCGTCTCGGTGCAGTAGGCGTGCTTGAGCAGTTTTTGAGAGTGCAGCGTGCGGATGATGCCCAGGGCGGTGCCGTGGCCCGACGTGGCGAGCGAGCCGGTGTTGCAGTGGGTGAGGACCGAGAGCGGGCGGTCCGGGGTCGCGCTGTACTGCTGCTGCAGCCAGGCGGCGCCGAAGGAGCCGATGGACGTGTTGTTCTCGAGGTCCTTGGCGAGGATGTTCTCGGCGGCCTCGATGTACGAGTTGACGATGGCCTCCTTGGCCTCGGGGTGGGCGAGGCCCTCGAGCCGGGCGGCGCGCGCGGCGAGCTTGAGGAGGGCGATGGCGTTGGAGAGGTCGACGGCGGTGGGGCGGCTCTCCTTGAGGTAGTCTAGGCGGGCCTCGATGTAGGCGATGGTGTCCTCGGGGGTTGTGGCGGCTGGCTGTGTTAATGGAGGCTGCTAGAGAAAGTACAGGGCCTAGGCCACTCACTGCAGCCGCCGTTGTGCAGCTCGACGGCGTGGGCGAGGGCGGCGACAATGGCGATGGCGGGTGCCCCTGGAATAGTCAGAGTTAAAATCATGAGGTGCGCCATGGTGACAATTCGACTCACCCCGGACCCTCATCGACCGGATGCACTCAAAGGCCTCCTCGGCCGTCGACACCTCGTCGTAGTGGTGTTCGTGGGGCAGCCGCAGCTGGTCCAGCACTAACAGCTTCCCCCGCGCGTACTTGATGGCCTGGAGAGTCGCCATGGCGGTGTTGTAGTGCCGCAAATGTCTGAAATTGTAGAAATCTAGACGGTGGAAATCAGGTATCAGCGGATATTTCCCAAATATCAAACGGCCTGATTTTATCTACAAAGCAGGGAGAAGGCCTGTTGCAAAAAGTAAAAATGTCTCTTTAGTCCCTGAGATCGCGACATGCCCCGCCATGAGCGTGGTGGGGTAGCTGCCAGGGGTAGCCTCCCGCATTGCCGCCCTGCAACACGTGCCAAGGCGGAGGCAGCTGCAGGGGCTCCAGTGGTTCAGGCGGTGAACTCCATCTGCCATCCCCTGTCCACGGGTCGTCCCCAGCATCACCACGCACCTCGACGGCTTCAACGAGGCCATGTCATAGACCGCCCGCGCTGTCCAGCATGGAACAGCCGTTTTCGTCATCCAAGGTGACCGGTATGCCACACTCACTTTCTAGCTTGAAATTCAGAATTAACTCCTCTTCCCCCAGTCGAGTACTTCGATCCCTACGATGTCTACAAGCTGCTTGCGCCGGGCCTGATCCCGCGCCTCCCGCTGCGCGACCTCAACTGGCAGTCGCACGCAGGCCCGCTGCGCTCCATCAGCGCCCTCCACGCCGAGCTCGTGCCTGCCGGCGTCGACTACTCGGCCATCTTCACCCCGCTCTCTTCGCCGAACCCCAAGACCCCCGGCCCAGCAGACACCGCCGCCCCGGCCAAACCCGACGATGGCTTTCAGACAGCGGCGATCGGTGGGCGACCGGGCTCGACAGAGCAACAGGGAGACGCGACAGGCACCACACTCCGCCCACCCGCGGCGGCAGCGAAGGAGCGGCGACACCAGATCCCCGGCCTGCGCAGGACGCCCTACCTCAAGGTGCTGATGGTGCGGTGCGACGATAACGACACGTACAAGTCAACGACACGCGCCGAAATCCGCGAGTGGATCAAGACGAACACGGCCGGCTCCCAGGGGAAGCCCGGCAGCAACGCCGAGAACCACGACGCCTTCGAGTGGCTCATCGTCCACGTCGTGCTGCCCAACTCGACCGCCGCCACCCAGCCGCGCATCTCGGGCAAGGCGCCCGACTCGAGCTCCGACAGCAAGACGGCGTCCCGGTGGCGCGGCGGGTCGAGCACCCTGCTGGAGAAGCTGCGCGCCGACTTCAACGGCTCCGCCAAGGGCGCCGTCGACCGCGTGCGCCAGATCCGCATCGGCATCAACGACGTGCCGTATAACATGCTCCCGCGAGTTGTCCCCGCCGTGCCCACTGGATACGCCGAGACGGAGCAAGACGCCGACAACGCGTGGGCCGACCTGATTGCCAAGTTCAAGGAGCTCATCCTGTCGAGCTTCGACAGGCGCGTCAGCCAGTACGAGGAGGACATCAAGGAGAGAGATGCCCAGAGGAGCCTCCCGGGCTGGAACTTTTGCACCTTTTTTATCCTCAAAGAAGGATTGGCACGCGGCTTTGAGAGCGTGGGTCTCGTCGAGGACGCCCTGGTGGTGTATGACGAGCTAAGTGTCGGGCTGGACAACATCATCCAGGAGCAGGCCGTCGCGGGGTCGGCCGAAGCACACGGCGGGGCGCTGCTCGGCTACACCGAGGAGCTCAAGGACCTCGCGCAAAAGGCCATGGCCGAGATTGCCGGCGGACATCTCGAGTTCGACGAGGGGGAGGCCGTCGATCTCCAGTCTGGCGACAAGAAGCGGCTCGAGAACGACAGCATCCCCATCAGCTCGTCCAAAAAGTCGTACCGGGATCTGATCCTGGCGAACAATGTGTCGCTGCTCGACTTTAGGTGCTACATCTTTTCTCGACAGATTGCCCTCCTCCTCCGCCTGGCCAATGCGTGGTCGTCGCGGGAGGAGCTGTTGGCCAAGCTGAAGGAGCAGCAAGAGCTGGTTCCGAAGGGGGTTGCACCCAGGACGCCGGCGCCAAAGATTACCGAGGAGACAGAGAACCTTTTGCATCTGGCTGAGATCTGCAAACGGACGCTCGAATTCGTCCCCGCCGTGTCAGCAGTCATGAGAGGAGACGTCGTAGCAGCAATGACAGCCGTGGCCAAGGGTGAGGGGGAGGCTGACTCTCAAGTCGCTTTGGATCCATTGCTATCAGAGGTCATTGATAACATGGTTGCCTCGTTCGCCTTCTCCGTTGCCCAGCAGATCCTCGCCCAGACATCCACAAAAGCGCTCCCCATCCCGCCGAGTACCCTCGGCGCGCCTGAGCCCCACGAGCAAAAGGCGTCGATCCCGGAGCCAAAAACCATGATGCATCCAGCGCGGAGCTCGTCGCTTCTTACCCAGGGCTCCCAACTCCCGCCACATAGTCCAACCGGTTTCCCCGGCCCCGGCCGCGCTGATGACGCCCTGGCCCCTCCGTATCTCAAGTCAGGGCTCGAAGAACTCGCTGCGCAACGAGCCGAGCTGTGCGCCTTGTCCAGAAACATCCTCGAGGGCTGCGGCATGAAGCGGGGCTGGACCGATGGCTGGGCTTCCGTGCCTGCAGTGGGCGAGGCTGGCATGGCTGACATGGAGGAGGTCAGCTTGGACGATGACAAGGCCGAACCCAAGCAGGAGACCCCCGAAAGGCTGCAAACCTCGGTGGCCGGCGTGGACAACACGCTCCTGCGGACGGCCCTCGAGAACAAGGACGACTTCTACCGCCTGTACGAGACGCTGATTGATAAGGCGCTGCGTCACTACACGGTGGCCAACCACACGCATTCCGTCCAGGCCAACATGGCCGACCTTGCTGTCCTCAAGTTCCACCTCGGCGAGTTCAACGAGGCGGCCTTTTACTTTTACCGCGTCATCCCCTTTTACGGCGAGAGCGGATGGAGCCTCCTCGAGCTGTCCATGCTCGTCATGTACGCACGGTGTCTCAAGGAGCTCAAGAAGTTTGACGACTATGTCAACAAGGCGCTGCGGCAGCTGCTGTGCAAGGCCGCGGCGGCCGAACGGGATAGGCGGCAGCAAAAGTCAAAGTTCCGACTTGGCCTGACGTCCACCGCGCAATATCCCGAAAAGTCGGCAATATCTGGGTTCCTCACGGACTTGTTGGACGTGTCCTCGTCGTTTGAGAAAGACGTCAGGATTCCTCTGACAAACCTCTTTTGCGACCTCGGCCTTGACGGGCCGCCGTTCTATGACGACGGCCAGGACAGCTTCTCTCTGTTTCTCGATCTCCACAGTCTGTTGGTGGATGAGTTCGAGGCGACCTCGGTCAGCCTGCGCATCTCAAGTCCCACCAGCGGGAACAAGGAGATCTGGCTGCAGACCAAGGGCCCCATTACCATCCGGCCCGGGCCGAACAAGGTGAAAGTGCAGAGCACCGTCATGATGGCGGGCACGTTCGAGGTGGACCAAGTCCGCCTGACCAGCAACAAGGTGGTGCTGGACTACGAGCGAGACATTTACCAACCTGGCGACAAGTCCTCGGCAGTGCTCAAGAACCCGCGTGTTAGTCTGTACCAGCGCGCCAGCTGCCTCGACGTGCAGCTCACGGGCGCCCAAGACCTCCAGCTCGACAAAAAGAAGTCGCTCGATCTCGAGCTGTCGACCGGGTGGAACGAGGTCACAAGCTGCGAGGTCAAGATCAAGGCCGCGACTGGCGGCTTGCGCCTGGTCATGAGCGAGGCTGAGGTGATTGGGTCGCCGCAGCCCACACAGTCGCAGGGCGGCGCGTTCACGCTCGGCGCGATGGCAGCAAACAGCTCCGTCAAGGTCCGGTTTCCGTTCACCGTCGAGAACGACGTGCTCGACGTGGCCGTCCGGGCCGAGGTGACGTACTCGACCGACAAGGGCAGCTTCACCTTCTTCAAGGCGGCGTCGGTGCCCATCTCGCTCGCCCTCGAAGTCAATGTGCAGGACATCTTCAAGCACGAGGCTCTCTTCTCGCGGTTCGCCGTGTCGACTGCCAACGACAGTCCGCTGCGGCTGCTCAAGAGCGAGCTGATCGGCTCGGACCTGTTCGAGTCCCACTTTGGCCAGCCGTCGAGCCACCCCGTGCTGGTGTTCCCCAAGCAGCCGGCTAGTCTCCTCTACAAGATCACCCGCAAGCCCGGGTCCAAGCTCGGCCCCAAGGTCAAGAAGACGCTGTACCTCAAGCTGTACTACAGCGTCATCCAGGACGAGATCGACGCGCTCTTCAAGCAGGCCCTCACCGCGGCCCTCGAACCTACCCCCTTCAAGGAGTTCTCCAAAGTCGTCGTCGCAAAAGTCCTCGGCTGCGTCCGAAAAGCCCTCACAGCCTACGACCTCGAGAAAGCCACCCTCCTCGGCGAGCTCCCGACTTCTTTCCTCGCCGCCACAAACTGGGACAAACAACTCCCCAGTCTCGGCCCCAGCCAGCACCAGAAAAGTGGCACCACCACCACCACCACCCTCCCAACCTTCCTCCGCACCTGGCTGCACGCCCACCCAACCCTCCCCCTGCCGTACCCACCACGACCTCCCGGCCAACAAGAACAAAACGTGAACACGATCCTCATCCCCGTCGACATCCCCTCCGTATCGGTAGTCCACACGGCCGACATCCGCCTGCAGAACCCCCTCCCGACCCTCGCCGGCCTGTCCTCCTCAGCATCAGAGAGTGGGAGTAGTGGTGGATGCCCGACGGTGCTGGTCAACCAGCTCCTGCCTGCGACGCTGCATCTGAAGTGGACGCGGATATGGGATACTGCTGACAGTCCTGCTGAAAACACGACGGCGGTGGCGATGCGGGATAGGGATCTGGAGTTTGGGTATGAGATTGTTGTCCCTGGCGGGGCGGGGGGCGCGGCGGGGGAGACGTGGCTTGTTGGGGGGAGGAGGAAGGGGCATTTTGTTATTCCTGCTGTTTCTCATGTTGCTTCTTCTTCTTCTTCCCCTGAGGAGGGGGCGGTGGGAGTGGTGGGGATGAGCTCGACGGTGGAAACGGAGGCCGAGATACCCGTTGTGTTGGTCCCGTTGCGGGAGGGGTATCTCCCCTTTCCCGGGGTGGAGATTCGCGAGGTGGGGGATGGGGGTGGTGAGGGGGAGGGTGGGAATGGTGGGAGTGGCAGTGGCAGTGAGGGGTATGGGCAGTGCGAGACGGATTTCAGAAATGTCGGGGAGACGGTGTGTGTTGTGGCGGATCGGGGGCAGGTCACTGTTAGCCTGGATGCGAGTGGCGCGACGGGGGGCCCGTTGGTGCTGGAGTGTGAGGGGTGGGGGGCGGGTGGGGAGAGGGTGGTTGTTTGAAGGGGGAGGGTGGAAATTGGGAGGGCGAAGGGGGCTGTTGTTCGTGATTCGGGGGCTAGAAGTTTGTTTAAGTCGATATACGCTGGAAGCCGTATTCGGGCATAAGGTACATGTTCAAGTATTGAAGACATCGAGACATCCACATGCCCAGGCTATCTGTGTAACGAAGCCCCTTGCAAGCCTCGACCCCTGTATGTCTTGAACGTCAGGCTTGGCTGTCTCCACAGCTCACATCCATCCCTCTCTCTACACCTCAGTTCAACACCACCGAGCCCAGGCGATGTGAGCTCTCTAAGATTTTACGGTTTATCCATTTTGTGCCCTCCTTGTCATGACATTTACAACTCCAATTCTCAATTAATCATATTAGAGATTATCGTACCACCCGGGATGGCCATGTAGCTGGAGCAACGGATCCATGATCTTTTCCATCAGCCCAGAGCTTCGCGTTGGAGGCCCCGCCCCAAACCGTTGAACTGTATTCAACCAGAAACCATCACGATGCATGTGCGTAGGTCTTTACTACATCACCTGACGGACTAACTTATGCCATGCCGTTTAGACTCCATCAACAACCCCGGCGCCGTCGCTCGACTTCTCACCGTCCTCCTCTACCGAGCAAGGAACAACAAATACCCGTGTCGACTATAGAAGCCCGCGCCCGGCCTGACGACCGTCTTCAACGTTTGCATCAAGGTGAACTGGAAGCCCTCGGCGGGCCTCGCCGAAACCAGCGCCATGCGCTTCGTCGCCGAGCACACCTCGGTGCCCGTGCCCAAGGTGCACTGCGCCTTCGTCCACAAAGGCAACAGCTACATGGTCATGAGCAAGCTCAAGGGCGGCATGGCTCGCAACGGATGGCCGCTTCGGACCGCCGAGTCAAAAGCAAAGATCCTCGGCCAGCTCCGCCGGATGGTAGCCGAGCTTCATTCCGTGCCCCCGCCCGAGGGATCACGCGTCGGCAACGTCGACGGCGGGCCGTTCTACGGCAGCCGCTTGCCGTCGAAGCTCCTCTGGGGACCGTACGACACGGTCCGCGGGTTTCATGAGGCCCTCCTCGGCAACGGCATGGATCTCGATATCGACTATGCGAACCTGCCCGGCGGCGTGGCCGACCTCTTCGGCTTTTACCGGCAGGCCGGCGACCAGCTCGTTCTGACGCACGGCGACCTGAGCAGTCTAAACGTCATGGTTGAGAGAGACGAGGTGGTGGGCATCGTGGACTGGGAGACGGCAGGGTGGTTTCCGCCGTATTGGGAGTACACATGTGCTAAGAATGTCAACCCCTACAACCCGTTCTGGGCCGACGAGGTGGATGGCTTCTTGGAGCCGATGCCGTATGAGCTGGGGATGGAGAGGATCAGGCAGCGGTACTTTGGGGCTTTCTGAACGACTAGAGACCGGAAAGGAAACGGACAACAAAGGGGAAGGGGGAAGGAGGGGGCGGGGAAAGAAAAGAAGAGGAGAAAAGAAAAGAAGGAGAGAAAGAAAGGGAAGGAGAGAGGAAAGGAAGATGAGAAAAGTAAATAAAAGGAGAAAGAAAGTAGCAAAAGCTCACCGGTTACTAGTAGCCTCTGCGGGGTAGCCAGCTACGAAACCCCGTTCGGCCCCTTCTGTTGGGAGGGTCAGTCACATTTCTACGAGGTTTGTGCCCCGGGGCCTTGACCACCCTCTCATTTTTCTTTCCTTTTTCCCTCTCTGCATAACACAACACAACAGCAAGCGACAACAACCACGAACAAATCAACATGGAAACACGCCGGAAATGCCAAGGCCGGATCCAGATCCGGCAGCCCTGACCCTGCATGGGCGGCATGACGTCACTTGTTGGTGCCGCGAGCCGGGGATGCTACGGGAACTGGAAGTCACTCACCAAACTCAACAAGCTGGAACCCACTGACACAAGAATTGCGACCGCGACCCGGCAGGTCCGCCCAGCACTGGCGATGCGATCCTTCTCGCCAGATGGATTCTGAAGCCTCAGTGGGAATCCAACCAAAACACCCCCAGTCCGAGGTTGGCTTCCACATGGGAACATTCCGCAGCAAGCACCGCGAGTCCGCGACGGGATGCGCTGGGAGCTTTTTGACGATCCACGGCCCGCTGTTCGACAATTCCACCAACGTTAGCGCCCGGAGAGGAGCCAAGAAAATCTCGGCATCCTTCCGTCTCCATCGTCGGCCGACCCTTCGAGGTCAATAATAAGAGCCCCAGACCCACGCACCTTTTTACTCTTCACGCCCGAGGCCTCCCCTCTCAAGCACCTAGCTTAGGAGCTCAACGGCTCCTCACTTCGAGGCGCCGAGATGTCGACCCAAGGCCCAACAACCCCGGATGCTCCCCACAACGGCAACCCTCCACAGACAAACGGCTCCGCTCACCCCAAGTCTCCCGAGCCTCATCCTCACTCAGAGCGCGATGGAGAAGCCCCGGAAAGTAAAGAGGCGCCCCGCCACAACAGCAAGCTGCTCCGCCCCATGACCACCAACGAACTCCGCGACAAGATCAAGGACAAGAAGGGGAAGCTCGCCGACCGCAAGGAGCAGCTCAAGCAAATGTCCAAGCCGCCCGGCGGCTTCGACCCGACGCCGCTGCCAGACGCGCCCCAGGGCTATACGGTCAAGTTCACCTTCCACCGCGCCTACAACCTGCCCATCGGCGACCTCCACCTCAAGTCGTCGGACCCCTTCATCCACGCCACCCTGACAGCCTCGGTCCCTAAGCGGCACAAGGAAGACCCGCCGCTCACCCGCCGTACCCGGACCATCCGGCGGACCACGGAGCCGGTGTGGGACGAGGACTGGGTCGTGGCCAACGTGCCCGCCTCGGGCTTCATGCTCAAGTGCCGCCTCTACGACGAGGACTGGCCGGACCACGACGACCGCCTTGGGAATGTGACCATCTGCGTGCCCCACGTGGACGAGAACTGGGAGGGCCTGGGCCCGGACGGCCGCGTGTTCGAGGTCAAAAAGCGCGCGGGGAGCAAGCGCGCCTACCTTATCCGCGGCGCGTCGGTCGCCATGTGCGGCAACGGGAGCATGACGCCGCGGCTGCACGTCGGCATCCAGGTGCTGGGCAAGTCGAATCCGCCTCACGCCCAGATGTACACGGTAGGCCCGACGACCTGGGTGAAGCACTACAGTCCCATGATTGGGCGGCTGGCGGGTGTCCGGGTGAACAGGGACGAGGAGGAGGACGCGGCGTCGCCGGAGCGGGAGAGGGATCGGCGGACCAAGAAATACGAGTGCGTTCTCTCCAGTCTAACTAACGGGGTGTCAGTGCTGACGGCAGCCCAGCTTCCAAGCAAACGAAATCCAGCTCTCGGGCCCCGTCCCGCCCAAGCTCTACCACCGCTACGTCGAGTTCCGCCCCATGATCGGCCGCATGTTCTCGTCGCGCGGCCTCCGCGGCCGCATCCTGCACAAGGTGCTGCACAAGCAGCACAACCGCATCTACAACTTCGACTCGGGCACCGAGTACGGCTCGTTCGCGCCCTGCAGCGACGAGGCGTCGCTCCAGTTCCTACGCATGGCCCACTTTGACGAGGGCGGCCGCATCTTCACCTATGTCATCACCCTCGACGGCATGATGCGCTTCACCGAGACAGGCAAGGAGTTTGGCATCGACCTGCTGAGCAAGCATACGATGCACTCGGACGTGGCGACGTATATCGCCTGCGCGGGCGAGTTCTTTATCCGCCGGCTGGCCCATCCCGTCGACCAGGACTCGGGACCGTCCTCCAGCAACCATAGCCACGACAACCCCGACAGCAACTCATCCTCCCACAACCACAACCACAACCACAACAACCTCGAAGACAAACCCCCAACCCACCCCCCCCACACCCCCCCAGGCGGACCCCCCTCCTC